>JAJLVO010000078.1:0-24030 GCA_030564565.1 Pichia sp. NRRL Y-12830
AGCGGTCTGCGGTGGGGAGGGGGGGGAGGGGGGGAGTTCCGCCGAGCGAGAAGCGGGGAGCAGGATATCAGCACAAGACCCTACAACACAAGTCGCGTATGGATAGATCCTAATGGATGTGATGGAAGCGTAGATGAAGGGCAGCTAGATACATACATATCCATATGCCATGTACCCTTGTATACGGCACAACCCCCCAATCGTCAACTGGCACTCCTGGGTTTGTGGGATGCGTCCATGGTGTGTGGTCTACAATCGTGTACACTTCCGTACACCGCCAACATAGAGCGTAGGCGTGGAATGAGCCTCATCTTAGAATCCCTACACTGCACAGTATCTTGCTCTTACATACTTGTTCTAATCCTTTGCACATTGATCTTACAGACCGCCAGCAGTCACACTGGTGTCTCATTTGTGTCGCAAATGAGCGGTTCCTGAATACAGCTCAGAAGCACTACAATACCGACAACCGAGCTCATGCTGCCAGCCTCAGAACACCACAACCGAAAGATTGTAGGGTGCTTTTTGTGTTTTGTTTGAAAGCGTGTCGCGTTTTGTGTTTTGTTTTGTTTTGTTTTGTTTTGTTTTGTTTTGTTTTGTTTTTCTTTTCATTTTATTTTGTTTTGTCGCTGCTTTTTGTGTTTGTTTTTTGTTTTTTGTTTGTTTTCCTGTTTGTTTTCTTGTTTGTTTACGTCTCCTTCACTTTTCTTCTCTTTGTCCACCTCTCCCTGCTCCTTCTGTTCTTTCTTCCTACCCATCAACAATGTCTGCTCCTAAACCATCCTACAAAGGTATGTATCCTCAATCCTTCCCGCCTCCATTCTCGCACGTTTAACTAACAATTCCGTCAATCGTTTCCCTCTTCTCACAGACTTAATCGTCCAAGCAATCATCGACTTGAAGGACAGAAAAGGTTCTTCTCGTCAATCAATCAAAAAACATCTCAAGTCCTCTTCTCCAGATTTATCTGATATCCATTTCAATAATGCAATCAAAAAAGCTGTAATTGATGGTATCATCTTGCAACCAAAAGGTCCAATGGGTGTATTGAAACTATCAAAATTAAAATCAAAATCCACTAGTTCAAATCCAAATTCAAAACCTGGTCCAAAACCTAAAAATGTTACAAAAGCTTCAAAAAAATCTTCCACTTCTTCTTCTAAACTCACCAAACCAATTGTTATTACTAAGGCTAAAAGGGCAAAGAAAGATTCTAAGTCAACATCTAAAAAAGTATCTAAGCCTGCTGCATCTGCACCTAAAAAAACCGCCAAAACCACAAAGCCTACCAAGACTTCCAAAATTTCAAAACAAGCACCTAAAAAGGCTACTAAATCAACTAAAACTCCACTGAAAGCTAAAGCTAAACCAGGTCCAAAGAAAGGTTCAAAAAAATCAACTTCTAAAAAATAATCAATTCTAAAGAATAATCAATTCTAAAAAATAGTTAATCTCCTGTCATGATCATTTATTAACATGTTTCTTTCCTCTCATCCTCCCTCTCTCTCTCTCTTTTATTGTATATTTAGGCTTTAGGCATAGTTGAATGTATATTACCTCTAATTATTGTAAAATCTAGAATCTCACCTGGTGCCATCGTCGCGTCGCTTTCTTGTTGCGTCTTGCTCTTTCCAGTTTTGCTCTTTCCAGTTGCTGGAAAATCACCGGCACCGCGTTATTAATATTGCCTATATGGCCTTGATTTGAACATACGTGCTTTGGTTACGTCTATATCCACATCTCATCACTGGTCATCTGAACTCCACGTCTCGAGCACAACTCACTAGGCTTAACTACCTCAATCCACTCACCCATACACCACCATTCTTATTGAAAGGGTTTTCAAGTTCCCCTCCTTCTTTTTCTTTTTCGTTTTCGTTTTCGTTTTCGTTTTCTTTTTCCACTGATTAGATATGGCTATAGCTTTGAAAAAAAAATTACTAAAACTGGACAAACAAACTAATAACTCTAAATTGTAATTTGTAATTTGTAATTTGTAATTTGAAATTTTATAACCTCAATTAAACGATCGTCGGTTATTATTACACAATTCAGAGATATGTTCATCATCCATTCATTCTTTTAATTCCTCACTTCCCCAACATTATCCTCCAAACTATCCAGATATACACTATACAATTTCAATTATGGTGGACAGCATAATTAAATTAAAATTACTGAAAAATAACAATATTGAATTTCAATTTCAATTTCATTCCATTTTACACACTTTTCTAAAATTCCAAAATCTAAACTATAATCAGTTGAAAATTCTAAATCATGAAGAATCAACTAATGATAATTATTACATCATTTTCAACAACAACAACAACAACAACAACAACACTCAAAATGACAATGATGCTCCGGATAATGATAATGATCTAATTTTGAACAATTTCATACTCTACGTTAAAGAAAATAACCTGAATTATGAACTCGTATCTGAATCCAAAATGAATTTGGAAATTCCTGGTAACTTGTTCATCAAAGGATTGGCATTATCCACAACCGTTGAAGATTTATATAAAATTTTCACAAAATTCGGTATCATCACTTCGTGTAAGATTATTTTCAATAACAATGGTATTTCTAAAGGTTTTGGCTTTTTGAATTTCAAATTCAGACATGATGCAATCAACGCAATGAATTCAATCAACAATAAATTCATAAATGGTAACACATTTTACATTAATTTCCATATTTCTAAAATCGAACGATTGAAGAATTTGAATTTCAAATTGAAAAAATTCACTAATTTATGTATCAAAAATCTACCACCGAACATAACAACTCTTGAATTAACACAACTGTTTCAAAAATATGGTGAGATTCTGTCAATTTTCAAACCTTCAGATTTTGAAATCTTGAAAAACAATGAAATTCCTTACGCTTTCATAAATTTTAAATATCATAATGATGCAAATAATGCACTATTAAACTTGAACAATACTTCTTTTAATGATAATATAATCACAATCACTCCAGCCGAACGTAAAAGTGAGCGTTTAAAATTTCAATCTTTGAATAATCATTTCAACAAACAAGATTCAACATCAATTGAAAGTTCGAAAAATCAACAACTCCCCCCACCACCATCATCATCATCATCATCATCATCACCACCACCACCATCTAATTCAATTCCGTATCTTTATAATCATCAAAATAAATCACAAGAATTAATAACTTCAACTAATTTATACATTTCTAATTTACCACCGTATTTTACAATCGAATCAATATTTAACATTTTCAAATCTTTTGGTATTATTAAATCCATTAAGATTTTCAAAAATTTCACATTTTTAAATTTTAAATATCTAAATGATGCAATTTTAGCAATCAACAAAACAAATGGTATAATAATTGATAACATTTATAAAATTACTGTGAAATTTGCAAATCATCATGAAAATGATTCAAAAAGATACAATCATTTAAAAAGTCAACAATTTCCAGAATCTTTACAATCCACATTTCATACATCGCTTGACTTCCCACCACCGTCCTCATCATCCTCATCCTCATCTGCTCAACTACAATCCTCTTCATTATCTGCATTATATCATCCACAACTTCCATCTTCACCGCCAATTTCATTATCAGCTTCTTCATTTCAACAATCAATGTATCCTTTATATTCACAGCAATTCCAGTTTTATCAACCGCCTCCACCACCTTTATTACATCTTCATTCTCCTCGTCATCCTCATCAATCTACGCAAATTCCGTACCAATCACATTCCGCTTCTTCATCTCCTTCTTCATCCTACTATTATTATAATAATTACAATAATTATAGTGATTTAACAATCACTCTGTCTGATGATGATGACGAGGATGATGAAGATGATGAGGTGGAGGTGGAGGTGGAGGTGGAGGTGGAGGTTGAAGATGATGTGGAAACTCGTGAAATAAATGATGTTGAGAAAGATAAACATGATAATAAACCTATAAAACCTAATAATCATAACCATAATCATAATCCACCTTATCATCAGCATTATCCCCCTCAATATTATCAAAACACAAATTACAACCATCCTCAATACTATCCAAATAACAATAACAATAGTTCATTCAATCCTCATCTTCATCATCTTCATCCTCATCATCCATATTATCTAAGTAGCAATCCCAGTAGTTACATCAATAACAACTATAATAACAACTATAATAACTACAATAACTACAATAACTACAATAACTACAATAACTACAATAACTACAATCAATTTATGAATCCCATGAATAACAATTCTAATCTCACAACCAACGGATTTAAAAATGTCTCAAATTTAAGAAAAAATAGTAACAACAACAACAACAACAACAACGGACATTTTAGATCACGTAGTTTAATGAATCCTGATGACCTTAAAAATTATTAAAATGTTCAATCACAGCTTATTTATTTAATCGTATTAAATCACTTAATTTGCATTTCATTTACTGTATATATTCAAAAAAAATTAGTCACTCTACTTATTTATTTTACTTATTTATTCTTCTTATTTATTCATATACTATTCATTATTGCATTATCTTTTTTTTTTATAAAATCTTTTTTTATATAACGACTATTTATTAACGAAGAAGAAAAAAACAACTTCATTCATCCGTACTATATACAAACCTGGTTTTATAAAGCAGGAGGTAGTTCTTCAACTGTATGTTTTTCAAACTTCGGAGTACTTGCAGATGTTGTCGTAGCATCATTACTTTCATCTTCATCCAACACTTGTTTAACCGATTTGACTTCGTCAATGTAATATTTCAACATATCTTCGATACCTGACTTCAAAGTAATTTCCGAACTTGAACATGATTTACAAGCACCAATTAATTTAAGATAAACAACACCATCCAAATGATCAAATTCAATAAATTTAATATCTCCACCATCTTCTTGAATAGCTGGTTGAATTCTAGTTATCAATAATTCTTTGATTAATTCAACAACTTCTTCCTCGGGTGTTAAATCGTCATCAAATTCATTTAAATTATTTTTCCCTTCGGAATTTTGTTCTAAACGTTTATAGAACTCAGGCGATAAAATAGGTTGTCCCATAGTTATATGTTCTGTTAACAGTGCAAAAATTTGAGGTTTTAAAACACTCCAATCATTGGAATTAATAGAATTAGAATATTTAACAATCGTTATGAAATCATATCCAAATAAAATCGATGATATTGCCTTATCGTTAAGTGATAATAATTTTAATGCTAGTTCCGATTTATGCACCGCTTCTTTGATATTATTGATCTCAATCGTCGATGTTTTATTATTTGGTAAAATGTTAACTCCTGATGGCACAAATTTTAAGGCGTTTTCATTAGGCGTGGTCTGTGTTTGAATAAATAAGGATCTCGTAAATGGTCTCGATATACGTCTGGATGTTTGGATTAATCTAGAAAACATTATATGTGGTATTGGTTGTAGGATTGGGGGATTCACTACTAACGAAAAACAGGAAACCTGATGTACATAAGTAGTCAAAATAATGTGAAATTTGAAATTTTGAGGATCACGTTTGAAAAAGAAAAAAAATTACGCAAAATGCAAAATGCAAATGCAAAATGCGAAATTGATTTTTGTTTCTATTTGATTCGATTAACAAAAACATAACATTCTTACCTATTTATTACTTATAAACACCAACATTAAACTAATTAGAAATACAAACAAAAAGAACAATATATATATAAACATATGTAGCAATAAAAAAAAACCTTCACCTTCTGCCTCCTGCCCTCACTACTTTCTATATCTTGGAGGTCTATTAGCTTTATTCAAAATAACTTTATTTTTTAACCACGTAATTGCTTCACTTACTCCATCACCATTTATTGCAGAGATTGGTAGAACCATTGAATCGTTTGCATTTAAATTTTCTGCAATTTTATTAAAAATTTCTTTAATTTCAGCAATTTCTAATTTATTACTAATTTGAACATCTTGTTTATTAGCTAACATTAAAATCGGTAATCCTTCAACTTTATCATCAGTTATAATTTTTAATAGTGTATCCTTACATTCAATTAATCTATCTGGATCACATGAATCAATTACAAAAACAATAGCATTTGCTTGAACATAATAATCTTCCCATAATTCACGTAATGAGTCTTGACCGCCAACGTCCCAAAATTTTAACTGTATTTTATTATCAACTGTTAATGTTGATACGTTTTGTCCAACTGTTGGTAATATCCTTGATGATGGTACTTTCTTATAATTATTTATATACATGGATTTTAATTCTTCTAATAATGTCGTTTTACCTGCATTATCAAGTCCTAATATAAGAATGGAATATTCCGGACATGTTGTGAACTGGTCATATATTGCTTTCCCAAGATGGAACATGGTATAGTGACTAACAATTCTCCCTATCTATGCAGAGAATAAACAGTTTAGCCATGGTACAATTGGAATCTTTACAGGCGTTCCATGCGGAAGTCGATCGTCGCAGAGTTCCATACAGTGTTGTTTGAGCTTTCAAGAAAAATCGACATGAATTTTCAATTTTCTATTTCCAACCACATCATAAATCAAATTGATATCCACTTTTGAAACCAAATTAACAAACTACTACAATGAGAGCATCAATAATAGCATTAGGAAGATCATCCTGGAAAGGTCCATTTATTGTTCCTCTTCCTATTGCAAATGCTAAAAAAACAGGTACACCAATTAGAACAAATGCAAGAGCATGTACAATTTTACCACAATTTGTTGGATTAAAATTCCAAATTCATAATGGTAGAGATTATGTTCAAGTTGAAATAACTGAAAATATGGTTGGTTCTAAATTAGGTGAATTTGCTCATACTAGAAAAAGATGGTCTTATACTCAAACTAAGAATAAATAATCAAATTTTTATAATCAAAATAAATCATACTTGTACATATATCTATATATATTTTTTTATAAATTAATAAATGAAATCAAAACTTTCTATCTATCTATCTATCTATCTATCTATCTATCTATCTATCTATCTGTTCATCGATTATACCTGGTTGGTCCCATCATTCTTTGTTCCCTTAATTTACCTGTTCTATCTAAAATAGGCCATTTACCCCATCCACTTAATCTGACAATCAAACAGGTAGCATTATCATCACCTCCGATATATTGTAAAAATTCAATAACTTCCTTTGCACAATTTGATGGATTACCGTTTTTATTACCTCTATTGTTAAAATTTGACATTATTAAATCAACAATTTCTTGATCACTGAGATGATTTGTAACTCCGTCACTGACTAAAACTATAAAACTTTCACCACCACCAAAATCATTAATTTTGTTATCTTTTATAATTTGTTCATTTTGTGATTTAAATTTATCCAACATTTGTGGATTACCAATTAAATATTCACTAAATTCAGGTTCGGCACTAACACCTACATCCTTTGCACTTATATCACCAAATGATCTAGTGTTTGCAAAATTTAAAAATCTTTCTTCCCCAAATGAATCAGTCATTATCAAACCTGAACTTAACCTTCTTAATCTATTCGCTTCAATTGGATTGGATGGATGATGATCCTTTGTTAAATTATGAGCTAATCCATCCTTATCGCATATAATAGCTCTGGTATCTCCAACATGTGCAACTAATAATCTTGAAAGTATATCATCTTGATAAAAATAATGATTATGATCATTGTCATTCCAATCTAATGCATACATGAAAACTGATGTACACGTTGAACCACTATTAATTAATTTCTTTTGTATATCATCGGGATCTTTTGATTTTATCTTAGATTTAATTAGTTTATTAGATTCATTTTCATATGTTAAAAATTGCATATCTGTAAATAAATAACTTAACCAAATTCTTAATTTAAATATTTCCCAATGGGTTAATTTCTCATCTCTAATCATCATTTCAATAACTGTCCAAAAATCTTTACCTGTTTTAAAATCTTCCCAGTTTATAAATTCATTTTCTTCATCATCGTCAATATTTTCATCTTCCAATTTTTCAACTCTATATTTATTTTTCAAATTAATTTCATCAATATATCGTTTAACAACACTATCCATGTGACAATCAGTAATAACAGTTTCACCAATTCTTCTAGCCCAACGTTTCCAATATCCACTAATTTTAAAATTATAAAAATTTTTTAAGTCAACAATGGCTTTCCTACTTACATGAAATTGTTCAATATTTTCAAATAAATGATTCTTCAGATATTTAGAACATTCAACGCCACCATGACCATCAAACACACCAAATGAAAATACGGTGTTATCGATTGCGGGAGATTTATTATCATACGTCGGTTCAATCAATCGATTAGTTTCATTAACCAATTTCACATTATCAAAATCATATCCAATATCTGCAACATCTTCAACAACCTCAGACTCGCCTAAATCATCCGGTTTCAAATCTAGGATTGAAGTTTGCCATAAATCTTCATTGTATAATCTGTTAATCCGATTTGAGTAATACCCAAAATTAGAAGGTACTTTTAACAAATTAACATTGAAATCGATGGATGATTTACTATTTGTAGTATGAATCGTTAAATGTTGCGATATATATCGTATACCTCTGATTCTGTACATGATAGATCCTTGACTTCCGGTAATTGCATCACCATCAATTGAATCCAACTGCAAAACGAACATGTTTTTGGCTTTTCACTTTAGCGACTTACCGAGTTAGGATGGTAAAAGCTTAAAGCGATGATGGTTTTTTCTAGTTTTTTCTTACTTTAGGAAGCTACAGAGCATTTAATGAAATAATTAAAGTAAAGTTAAGATTAAACAATGCTATGAAAGTATTATACAACTGGAACCATATTTTGACATTCATCATTTGCAACCAATGTTTAGCTCAGTTTCATTAATGTTAAATAATCTTTGAAATTATAAATTTTTCAATTAATAGGTCACTTGTTTGTTCTAGTATTTCATTATGTTGTACTATCTCAACAAAAGAATAAGAAAGGGTGTTATTTTACAAATGTTATTATGAAAATATACAGCGGTTGAATGTTGGGCGGATAATTTAGCAACTCTTCTATGATCAACTGATATTTCTTATATAATCATCATCTAACATTCTAACATCGTCATCGTATCCACTTTCATTATCGAGTGTGATTCTACCACTCTCATTACTTGTCAGATTGTAACTTCTTAATCCATCAACAACCAAATCATAATCATCAGCATCAACGTTATTAATCTGAATACCATGACGATTTCTGCTAAACAAAGATTTAATATTATCCATATTCAAATCATTCCATCTTTTAACAAAACCATTAATCAACCCATAATGTTGTAAAACTGAAGATGTAGAATTAACATCTTGTATATTTGACATATTGGACACATTACTATTGACGATCGATTTACCTCTATTAATAACATCCATATTTGAGCCCAAACCATGAACGTTTTCAGTTTCAATACCTTCTATTTCATCATCTAATTCGCTTATATCAATACCTATCAAATTCTCAATAAATTTATTAATTTTCCCCCATACACCAAACAAACTAATTAAAATAGGTATCCAAATCAATCTTGGAATTAAGGAATTTAAAAAGATACCAAATTTAAGAAATTTTAAATTCTGATTGAAAAATGAAATAAAAGATATTGATTCAACTGATTTGTTGGAAATCATTAAATAATTATAATTTAATGGGATACCTATTCTCAAAGTGTAACTAACGAAAAAAATTGTAGATACTGGATTATTCTTACAATTTAGTTCAATGTTATAAATTTTGAATATTTTTATCAAAGATAATGATTTTAATGATGTACTAATCATAAATATCAGTATGATAGATGTAAAAATTGGAATACTTATGAATTTTGAAATAATTGAAAATTTCGTATCATATAATAACTCAGATTCTATAATGATAAAGGAAAGAATTGATAAAATAACTAATTTGAAAATGTTTAATGATGGTAAAACATATTTATAATACGATTTTGGAAATTTATAATAATTTGTTCGCCATGTAGAGGTTGGATCATTGAGGAAGTTTACAACATCTTCTAAATAGATTGCTTGATCAACTAGTTGATTAAATACTGATTGTGAATGATTATAATCCCAAACAGTTGAATTCAACGATTCATTCAATTTGATTAAGTTTGGTACAGGTGTATTATTCCGAACAGTTGTATTGAAAGTAATTGGCATTTTGTTACGCATATACTGAACTTTATCAGTGATCTCTATGTCTGTTGATGATATTGAATTTAGCGTAATATAGATCTCACGTAATTCAAATTTGCATTCTTCTAAATGTAATTGTATGGAAGGCAATCTATTATAAATCAATTCTAATTTGGTAGTATAAGAAATTGTGAAATGTTTTGGAATATGAATTAAACCATGGACCATCAACCAAATTGCCAATACAATGGAATAAATGTGAGATAATGTGATAATCAGTGATTTCAAAAATGAAAAGTTGATGTAATCTCGATGATAAGCAATTAGGTAGATGAAAATGGCAATTGTAATAATAATCAGGTATAAGAAATATTTGAATATTGAAATAATTGCAAATCGTATACGATTGTACACATCAAATTGACCACATTGCAAATAATATTGCCAAAATGGTAGTATAAACCAAGTCAAATTGAAAGTAATCCAATAGTTACAGGTCCATATATAGGACATTGTATTAAACAACGAAGGATTGAATATATCTATGGGTATTAAAAAAGTAGTTGACAGCGGTAAAAATAGAGATAATACTAGGATTGCCGTAAGAGGACCAGACAACTTGGGGATTTCGGTAAGTCTGTGAAGAACAGCATATGCAACTACTATTGTGATGGCAGAGCAGATCCCAATGGTTATGTACATGGTCTCTATATGGTGTATATTCCATAATAGTATCCATATCTACAGTAGTCTCACAGTATGATATAAGATCGATATCTTGTCTTCATTCATCTGGTGCACGGGCTTGTTTCTTTTCATGAGGGGAGAGTTTTCGTTTCTTCACCGTGTAGAACCTGCTTCGGCCTCTATCTGGAGCCATAATTGCACCAGCACCCCCTCAACAACGACTATACTACCATGTTAAGAATTGCTAGACGTTACGTTGCGACTGCCACCAAGACTGCGACCGAAACTGCTACAAAAACTGCACCAAAAACAGTTGTTGCACCAGTCGACCCACTCGATGTCATTCCATCTTCCAACTATCCACAATCTCCAAACCATCCATCCACTTGGTCTGCTTCTCAAAGATCAAGAGACGCCATTTACAAGTCAGACCCACGTTTTGTTGGTAAGGATCTTTCGAAACAACCACAAGCTTTAGCTGCAATCGAACTCATCAAGAACCAACCAGTTAATTTCATAAAACATAACAATATCGCTGTTTGCAATGGTACCGATTTCAGTCAGGGCCATCCTAAGGTCTACATCAATTTAGACAAAAATAAGGTTCATCATTGTGGTTACTGTGGTGCTAAATACGCTAGAGCAGAATTAGAAGGTAAATTGTAAGTTTTTATAGTCTCTTTATATTATCTTTCCTTTATTATATTTATTTAAGTTATTCTTTATTATTTATTATTTATTATAAAAATTATTTATTAGTCGTACCGCCATACAATTTTTCACTCAAATTTCAACTTTTCATTATTACTAATATTACTATTACTTTTCTTCAAATATACCCCCGCCAACCATGTCGTTTGCCAGATCACTACGTTACTATTCAACTCATATTCATCCCCGTCAATCAACTTTACATGATATCCAAAAATTGTACCTCTCAAATACTCCTATTTCTGTAATAACCGCACATGATTTCATAACTGCCCGCATAGCTGACTCATGTCCGAACATAGATATTGTCCTTGTTGGAGATTCACTTTCAATGGTTGCAAAGGGTCATCAATCAACTTTAGAATTAGAATTTGATGATTTTTATCACACAACAAAATCGGTTATACGTGGAATAAGTTCAAAATTCTTAATTGTTGATTTACCGTTCGGTTCTTTTGAATCTTCAATGGAAAAATGTATTGATTCATCAGTACGTTTAATGAAATTAGGCAAAATCGGTTCAATTAAAGTTGAAGGCTCATATGAAATGACAAATCATATAAAAACTTTATCAAGTTTTGGCATACCGATAACTGGTCATATTGGTTTACAACCTCAAAAATTTAATATGGTGGGAGGCTTTAAACCACAAGGTAGAAGTGCTCAAAATGCTTTAGATATTTACAAGCAAGCATTACATTTACAATCTGTTGGTTGCAAAATGCTGGTTTTAGAATGTTTACCTGAAAAAATCTCAAGTTTCATAACTAAAAATTTGAATATTCCAACAATTGGTATAGGTGCTGGAAATGGTACATCTGGTCAAGTTTTAGTCATGGCTGATTTGTTGGGTATGTTGGATTCCAAAAATGCTAAATTTGTTAAACAATATTTGAATTTTCATCAGCTAGGTCTTGATGCTTTGAGTCAATATTCCAATGACGTTAAAGTAAGATCTTTTCCAAATAATAGTGACCATACTTATCATATAAATGCTGATGAATATAGTGAATTTGTTGATTTAGCAATGAATGTAAAAAAAGATTAGATCAGATTAGATTATCTATATACATATACTTTTAGACTTTATTTAATAGACTTATTTAATTCTTCTTTTCTACCCCTCCTGTTTTATAAATTACCATCTCCCTATCACTCATTTCAATCACATCATCATTTTCAAAATCAACTTTATTTTCATCCATTATGAAAATCTTACCTTGATTTGGAACAATTATATTATTCTCCTTTCCACACTTAATACTTTCAGCCTTCAATTTTTCTCCAGGCTCAAGATATGGTTCTGAACTCAACACAAAGGTACCCCAATGAACTCCAATCAATTTATGAATTTTCATCTCCTTCATAATCTCTATACTTTCACTGGGACTTATATGTCTCGGGCTTTGATGCCATTCAGGACAATACTGTCCAATTGGTAATACCCCTAATTTGATTGGGCCATACAAATCACCAATTTTTTTGAAAACCTCTTGTGCATATCCAGTATCACCACCATGATAAAACAATCCTTTACCATTTCGAATAATTAAAAAACTACACCATAGTGATGTATTTGAATCATATAATTTACGTCCTGACCAATGCATTGCCGGCAAACAAATAATTTCAAATTCTTCATCCAATTGTGTTCTATCCCACCATTTCATTTCAATAATTTGATTATTTGACACTCCATTGTTAGTCAGAAATTTATTCAGTCCAGTTGGTACAATCCATTTAATTTCATCATTTCCACTTAATTCTTGAACCGTTGTATCACCCAAATGATCTGGATGATCATGGCTTATAAGTATATAATTAGGTTTGATAATTTCTTTCATATCATTCAAATCAATTGGACTAGGTAATATACGTTTTGGTCCAATGTATGAGTTCACAATAAAATTTTCAAATATTGGATCCAGTAAAAACTTCTTATTGCTACTTGCAAATAGTCCGCAACTTTGTCCTAGCCAAATATAACTTAGTTTCCCATTATTTAAACAATCATTGAAGACACCATCTAACGTTTTCAAATTGGTTCTAATCCATCCTGTTTCTTTGACACGTTCATTAATATCATTTGGGACATTACCTTTACCTCTACCACTACTCCGATCAAAAATCTTAATTTCGGTTAACTCTAGTATCCTCATAATAAAAAATTCGTAAATAGTTTGTGGTCTATATTCAGTAAATGGATTTTCAAATTTACCATTGATTTTTAATGTATTAAATCTTTCATCGTTACCTGATTTCTGGAAATTATCTAACCGTTCTGAAATGATACGCTGAGTTTCTATATAATTATACGTTGTAAATGTCGTGTATGTAGCAAGCGCATATAGAATGCTTCTTATTTTAAGACCCATTGAAAAAGGTGATGATTCCGTGACTACAACATTAATTAAAGAAAACAAAAACGTTTCGGATACATATGCATCAAGTATTGATTTATTACAGAAAAATTTATGATGCGTAAAATTTTGGACATAATTGATATTTGACTATCACACACTACCTGGTGTTTGTTGAAATATCTATATCTACGTTACTGGTTATACTTATACAAAACTTTTTATAAATTATCCTACTTTGCTTGTTTATTATTCTGTGTTTTCTTTCTTGTTTGGTATGTTTTCATGATCATTGACGCCATTTTCATTATCTTCATTATCTTCATCAGCTTCATCATCATCATCGTCCTCGTCTTCCTCGTCATCATCCTCATCATCTTCATCCTCATCATCTTCATCCTCATCATCTTCATCCTCATCATCTTCATCATCTTCGTCATAATCTTCATCTTCATTATCGTCTTCATCATCCCCTTCATCAACTTCATTTCCTTCTTCTTCATTACCTTCATTCTCCTTCACTTTTTTTGCTTCGATCTTTTGCTTTTGAATGATTTTAAGCTTTTTAACAAGTATATCAACAATTTCACTCCATTCTCTCATACCCCCCATACCAATATCACCACAAACTAAAACTTTCTCAACAGGTTTTAAAATTTCAATAAATTTCAAATCTTCATTAATTATATTTAAATGAATTTTAGTTATTGGATGATTGTACATAAATGTATTCATAGCAGGTGCAATTACTAACGGTACCATAGGATTCCAAACTCTAACAATTGAGGTTAGCAAATTATCTGCCAATCCATTTGAAATTTTAGCCAACGTATTTGCACTCAATGGTGCAACTAAAAAAATATCTGCCCATTTCCTCAATTCAACATGTAAAATTGGATCTCCTGGTTTAATTTTACTAACCTTTGTTGACCATTCTTCTTGTTCTCTCCAAATTTTAACCTCTGTTGAAATTTTTAATCCACGTAAGAAATGTTCTGCCGATTGTGTTACAACTAATTGAATACTTACCTTATCAGCACCATAAATCTTAAACAACTTATCAATAATCATTGGAATTTTAATTGTCGCAACTGATCCTGTTGCTCCGATTAATATATGAATTTTATCATCATCTTCTTTGGATAAATATTCAGTAAACGGTACGATTGGGCCTGTTGGGGATGTAACAATTGTTTTTAATGTTTTCTTCTTAGATGTTGATGAAGATGCTGAAGCTGATGATGGTATACAATTAATTGATGATGATGATGACATATTACTTTTCATTTCATATGTATTATTCTCATAAATGGATGATCTTGATGATTTTCTTGTGTTACAACTATTGTTGATAGCATTGGTTATACTTATTATTGGAGTTACAGGAGTTAGCATTTCTTCATTTGATGTAACATTACTTAAATTATTCGGACTTGTTGCATTTGATGATGCGGAGCATGGGTTTGAAATTGTTTGTGATAATGATCTTGTCTGTGTTTGTTGTTGTTGTTGTGGATCTTGTATTGGAGATCTAACATTTTCCATTCTTTGAATATTAGCGGCTGAATATAATTGATTGCTCATTTTATGGCCAGTTATAGGATTGACAGTAAATGATAATGGTTGAGGTTGCTGTGAATGTGAATGTTGTTGGGGTTGTTGTTGGTGTAATTGTTGTTGCTGTGATTGTATATTTGCACTATTGAGTGTTTGATTTGTCGATGCTTGTCTTGACATCAATGGAGTTTGCACATTGGCAGCTGAAGTCCTACGTGAATTTGCCATTCCTGGTGAATCCACCAGCGTCGTCTTGGAATTTGATGGACGTACAGATATAGAGCCTCTATGTTTTTGATTTTGAACTTGAAATGATATTGTACTAGTTGAAGTTTTCAATTGCGGTGTAATTGGTGTTAGAATTGCTGAGCTTGACAGTATACTTGCAGGTATTGCAACTGATTGCGGTTGTGGTGTAACGATACCTGATGCAATTAACGATTCATTTACATTGATTGACTTTTTATTGGTGGGTACTGTTGATGACTCAGGTATATTTGTTTCCAGTTGAGGCAACTGTGATAACTTGGCGGAGTTTGAAGAGGCGGTTTTCCTAAATATTGGACGTATAGGCTCTAGTTTAGTTGATTGTTGTTGATGTTGTTGATCTGGGTTCACCTTATTTGATTCGTTATTTAAAGGCAAATCACTTACATTATTTAAATCTGATGAAGTTGAAAGTGGCGAGTGAATACCATTTTGTCTATCAACAGGATATTTTGGGTCTGAACCCAGCTTGGAGTTAGACATCAAGTGGGCGTTGGGGGAAGTTTTAAACGGAAAAAAAGAAAATCTGGTGACTTTTACAAGGGCAAAGCAATGAAAATTGCAGGGAAATTGCAGAAGTTTGAAGAAAAGGTAAGCAAAAAACTTAGAAAATCAAAAAAAAATAGAAAAAAAAATCTAAAAAATTTGGAAAATCTGAAAAATTTGCGGTTCTCTTTTTATTTATTTATTTATTTATTTCATTTTATTTTATTTTGTTTTTATTAATTTACATATGGGTCTTATATTTAAGTTGAGATAGCTTGGTTGTGGATGTGCATAGAATGGATAGTATAGATAGGATACAACAGGAAATGGTGGAATAAAATACTAGTGTACAGTGTGTTGGTCATTATCATTATCATTATCATCATTGTAATTAATTCTTTCTGAATTCACTCAAGACAGGATAGATGGCTTCAAATGCTTTATAAATTTCTTCTCTCTGTTTTGCACCCGTTAGGACAATTTTACCAGAAACAAAAATTAATAAAACGATTTTTGGTTTAACCATTCTATATATCAACCCAGGGAATAGTTCTGGTTCATAAGATGAGAAAGTACCATGGGCGTAAGCTAAACCTTCTAATCTAATAGGAAATTTAACATCACATGAGCCAACAATATTTTGAATTTTAAAATCCGTAAATTTAGCGTTGAATCCAAGTTTTTGGATAATTCTTGCATATTTTCTAGCTGCTAATTTTGAATCATCTTCTGATTTTGCACCTGTAACAACCATCTTACCTGATGCAAAAATTAACGCTGTGGTTTTTGGTTCTCTTATTCTCATAATGACAGCTGCAAAACGTTTTGGATTATATTCTGCATTTCTTGCATGTAGCGCAATTGTCTTTAGTTCTAATCGACAATCTAAATTAACAGTAGCAACAATATTTTGTAATGTTGGAACAATACCAGAAGCAGAACCATCATCCTCGGCAGTTAGAACAACATCGTTAGATGCACCAACATCTTTAAAGTCAGTTGACTCGATTTCCAATTCAGCAGAAGTGTGCTCCAATTTGGGGTTGTTGACAGAGGCACCAACCTCTTGTCCCTCCTGGGGCTGTACCTGGGTTGTGGGAAAGGAAAGCGACCCTTGGCCCATAAACACCTTTGCTCGAGCAGCAGTGGTGGGCAACTTCAACGAGTCCATGTTTGTTGAAAGATATGGAAAGAAGTAGAAATGGAAATAGAAATAGACAAATCTGTCTATCTTTATCAAATCATCAAAAACATGTTGAAAATGCAGCGAAACAAAAAAGCGGAAACGTCCTCCTTTTATAGTTTTTTGTTTTTGATTTTCCAACTTTGAGGCTATTATCTTCACAAGAATACAGAGTTTTACGTGTTTTTTCTTAATTTTTTACTAGTTTTCTGGTGTTTTGACCATGGTTTTGGAGAGTCGCCGAACTTAGAATGGAAGGAAATGATTTGCAGATATGGCAACTGCTTAAAAGCTCAGACTTTTTGCTTAAAAAAGCACATGATTCTCTTCTACAGCATGACGTATCTTCAGCTGATGAAATAAACAATTATAACATGTTAATAAAAGCATCATTGAACTGTTTATTCAAAATTTTAAGGCACTACTCCAACTTTTTAGATGCTAACATTCAATCTATTCTTTATTATAAAACTGCACACATTCTATTTCGAGAAACTATTTCTTGGAATTTAGCTTCTGACTACTGTACAAAGGGTATTCAAATATGTAAAAGAAATGAACCAAAATTAACATTGAATAAACTCAAACTACAATACTTAAATTTTCAAATTAAATGTGAGTTAACTGATCAAAGAAATAATGCATTATCTTATTTAAATGATATAATAAATCATGAAATTCCTTCCATATCTTCTTCATATTCAAATATTAAACTATTTTTTGAATTTATTAAATTTCAAAGATTTAATAATCAGTTTTCAAATGACAAGAATGTTTCACATTTGAAAAATATCCTGAACCTTTTGAATACCAATTTATCAGATCAAAACTATGCATTCCAAAAATTAGTACTGGTGCACTTGATAGAATATCAATTGATAACTAATTCAAATTTTGAAGAAGTTGTTCAGAATATAAATCTTCTGAGTATGAATTATGATAAACGAATACCAATTCAGTTTACAGCAATTTCTTTGTTGTTTAATACCTTAATTTCATTGAAATCTTGTAACATAGAGCAAATTAATGATCCTATTCAAAAATTAGATCACTTTATAAATTCAATTAAAAACTCTAAAAAACCATGGTCGACAAAAATATTGTTTAACTTTAATATTGATAAATCTACCTATTTTCCATTTGAATTATCATGGTTATCATTTAAGCAATTTACAATAATATCTTATTTTTATACTTCAATACTATACTCGTTCACATCATGGGATAGAAAGAATAAAAGTAGTAAATTATTCAAACTTATTGAATCATCAGATTTGAAATCTAAAACTCTCGTGTCTTTTGATGAACTACAAAACCAGTCGATTAAGATTAGTTACATGAAAATATTATTTTCAATGTATCAGCTGATATCAGATTTTATTAGAGATAAATATCCTAAATTGAATGAATTACCCACAACTATTCAAGAATTTATTAATAACTATGAAAACTATTCCATGTATGAGTTATCAATTTATAACACTTTAATACCGATTTTGAAATTTATTCTAGCCAGTATTCACCAAAGAAACAAAGACTATGAAAAATCATTATATTACTATATGGAAATAATTCAAGATTCTTCAACATCAAACCAATTAGTTTTAATATGTTTACTGAATTCGATACCATTATTACAATTTATAATTGAAAATGAGAAATCAAAACACTCAAAAATTTCAGAATTTGACATTCTATATGATTCAACAATGTCAAAATTTAGTAAACTACTAAAATTAAAGGATTCATTATTTAATAAATTATCAACATTATCAAATTCAATTAATATTGCTGATGATATTATATTGGATTTAACAGTGAAAACGATCAACTATTTTTATAATTCTTCATCAGCTTCAACAACTTCTATACCACAGATTGAAAATATTAGAGAAATTGAATTTAAATCACCATTTTTGGCATCCTTGTTGTATTTAATTAAGGGATATTCGTATGTTAACAATCCAGGACTTTCAGAATTAGAAAATATAAATTTAAAAGTTTCATATTTTAATAATGCATGTAAATATTCAATCAAAATAGTTAATAATAACAGTTTGAATTCAATTGCAAAGTTGGGATATTTCGAAATTTGGAAAATTATGAATAAAAATAAAAACTTGTACAATACTGAAAACATTAACCAAGTTTTTCAAAAGTTTCACCATTTTGATGATGATGATTGTTCTGAAAACTCTACTAAACGTGTTAAATTTGTATAAAAATTTAAGTGACATTGTGTATTGTTTTTTTAACAACTAACAATTTAAAGTAAAGTTTAACATTTGGTAGAATTCAGTATAGTTAGTTTACTGAAAGATTTGTTGTTATTTATCAATACCTTCAACTAGTATAATCTCACTTTATGTGGATACAGACGTATTATATATTTTAGTTCTTGACGCTTATGTTCTTACTATATATTTTCAAAATCAAGCTTAATTGATATTTCCTACCTTTTTTTCCAAAAATTAATTAGAATTTTCAAATATATAAAAATAAAAAATAAAACTATGTATTATAATATAAACAACCTCCCCCAATTACTATGCTTCAAGAACGAAATCCCACTCTTCGAAACCATCCTCATACATGCTATTTAATTTCTTTTCAATTTTAACCAAATCTTTTTGTGAAGCATATTTATTATATTCTCTAAATTCTTCATCGGTTAATAAACAATTGTCAAGTGCCTCTTCGATCTTTTTTGCATTAATTTTGAATCCAATAAAAACAATTTCTTGTCTTCTATCCTCATGAACACCCTCAAAGTCCAATCTAATTGACGCAATTGTCTCTTTATCAGTTGGCCAAAACTCTTTTGACATTGCTCCAAACCACGGAGTACCTGCATTTAATGTCAACATTGAACCTGCTGAACTCCATTCTCCTCGTAATATATATCTTGTTGCAAGCCAAAAGAAACCTTTGGATCTGATAACATTACATAATGGTGAATTCTTTTTATTTTTGACTATTTCTTCTTTAGTAAGCTCCCCAACTTGTTCATTATCATCATCTTCTTCATCACCTTCTTCTTCTTCTTTTTCTTCACCTGCTTCCCCATCATCTTCTTCTTCAGATTCTAAATCCAAATCTGATAGTTGGACTTCTTGACCGTCTCCCTCTGGAACATTAACTCTTTCGATAATTTGGAATTTATCACAAATTAAATCATAAAGCTTCTTTGGATGGAATGGTTTACGTGCTCTATAAACAAAATTATTGATACCATACTCTTCAGTTTCTGGCTTTGGTGTCATTCTTTTCTTTTCTAAATCATCACCATAACCTAACCTTGCATTAGATTCTTCCAAACTTCGTAACCAACCCGGAGATGTAATTGCTTTGGTAAAATTAAATAAACCAGTATCTAAAACTTGCGTATTTGCAACTTTAGAATAACTTGTAGTAATAACCTTTGCAACTGGATTCAAGGTGTTAATAATCTTTTTAACTTTCTTTAAAGTTTTTTTTGAAACTTCAGTTGATTTGTTAACAATAACAACATCAGCAAATTCAATTTGATCGACTAATAAATCAGTGACTGTTCTATCTTCTTCATTCATTGAATTATTTTTTGATCCCCATCTATCAGCCAAATAATCAGTCGTTTCGATATCATCTGAAAAATTAACTGCATCAACAACAGTAACACAAGTATCTAATCTAACAATATTATTTAAACCCCCCATATCAACAATTTCTTTGAAAAGTTTATAATTTTCAATACTTTCCGGATTTTCTTCATTATCTTCGGTTGAACTTTGTAACATAAGTTCTGAAAATTCTTGCGTAAAAGTCTCAGCAACTTGCATTGGTTCACCAATACCAGTACTTTCAATAATAATATAATCAAAGGTATCAATTTTAGAAATATTAATTAATTCTTCCAGTAAATCACCACGCAAAGTACAACAAATGCACCCATTTTGAAACTTAATAATTTTTTCCTTTGTAGTAATAATTTTATGGTGACTAACTAACTCAGCATCAACATTAAAACTTGAGATATCGTTAATAATAACTGCAATTTTAAACCCATGTTCATTTTTTAAGATATTTTCTAAAAGGGTAGTCTTACCACTACCTAAAAACCCTGATAGTAAAGTAACTGGGATTACTTTTTTAATTGTAGGGTGTGAAACTGTCATTACTATTTAGTTATTCTAAATTAAAATTCAAAGAATGGAGACATCTCCCAATTATTTGTTTACGCTTGGGTGAAATATATGCTAAATCGTGTTTCTTTTATACTATTGCAAACATATATTTGGAACTAGTATTTAAAACAACATGCTGGTTATAGGGTGTAACCCATATAGTAATTTATTACATTGGAGAGCATTCTATTGGACCATTTGAAATAGATTTGAAAAAATCGAGTTATGAATGGCCGGATAAAGAATTAAAATTTTACATACCATGGTGGTTGTGAAAGTTACATCTACCTTTTTGTGTGCAATACACTGAATGATTCATTTAATCATAACAATTAAAAGGTACAATAATTTAACATAAAAAAGTTATGAAAGAAAACGTTTTGCTGCCACTGTTGTACTTTGTCACTACACATACTATTACTTTTCATTAAAAATAAATGATCCCAATTATTTATAGTTTCAAGATTACTTTCCGGGGATTTTGCATAATTTACTTTCAATATCTAGCAAGTTAATATTCGATGCAAATAAAATAAATGTAGCTTTTCAAAGTGACCCCATTTCATGAAACTTGAAAACGGCTGGAATTACACCAGTATTTTTAACAAAACCATATATATAAAATGTTTTAAATGAAACGAATGTAATTTTTTGTCAAAAGATTGTACTGGTATTGTGCTTTAGAGGAATGCATATCAATTTTTGAAAAACATTATTAAAAGTAGGCTATCTCCTACACAAAAAATTGTTTATTTTCCAGAGTTTTTTCGTAAAAAATAAAAAACTAATCAAAAATTAATTTGTTCAATGCAAATTCCAAATTTGTATTATAGTTATATTAATTATACCGTAAATTAATTATGATAAAATAAAATAATTAAATGAGATAACATAGTAAAATGAGAGTGAATATAAAAAATACAAAAAACTTTAACGAATAAATGACAGAAACTAGAAAAGATGAAACACATGAATGATTAATATATTCATTTAAATTAGACCAGTTCAGAAGCCTTTTCATGTACATTCTCAGGTAACGCATCGGGGGTTTTATCCTCACTCTTCAAAGAGGAGGAATCTTTGACACGATTACCTTTCTTCGGCACTCTTGCTAACCAGTAAAGGAAGAACATAAACATATAGTTGATTGCAATGAAACAAATGAAAATACCCCAGTCTCTCCAACGCTTATGATATTTGACATGAACACTATCAAGGAAGACATTAGTATTGGATGCTGAACAGAAACCACATAATTCTGGGTTTGCACTATCAACTAAATACCCACCACCCTTTTCACTAATGTATGGATCAAGATATTGAGAACATGACATACCTTCAGGTGGAGCCATATAAACAATTTCTTTTTTAGAACAAACTAATTCGGTATCACCAACACCTGCGGCTAATAATGAAGCAACCCAATAAGTAAATGGATTTGCACGATACATAAAAATCCAGAATCCAGTAGGATATTTCAAAATACCACAGAAATTCAAACACATAGTGAATAATAAATTAGAAATATTTGCACCATTTTGTTCTTCTTCAACACCAGCAACACACATTAAACCAAGGGATGAAGCATAGTTAAAAAAACCAACAATTAATAACCATGATAATGCACCTCTTTCTGCAGTTGTACCAGTAGCTGAAGCATTTTGATAGAAACCGATTGGATAATACCAAGCAAAATATGAAACTGTACCACAAAGAACATTCCATGGCAGTTCGGCTGTAACCTGTGCCGAAAGGAAAATCCACCATGAGAAAGTCTTTGATGGTCTTTCACGAACTTCATAAATTGATCTCTGAGTAATATATAATGGTAACATTTGTTGAACTAAAGTATTTAACATAACTGATAACATAAAAACTGACAACATTTGATTTTGTAAGCCTTGTAATGAAGTACCTGCTTTAAAAAACGAAAAACCATTGAAGATTGAGTTTGCAAGTGCAAGGAAAAGTTTTGACCAAACATATTTTGGTGTACGCCAATATTGTTGTAAAACACGCTTCGTAACATAGACATACTGATTAGCGTAACTTGAAGCAAAACTTCTCTTTGCATCAGCGGATTCATCAAGAGGGACATTCAATAAATCAGTTTCCATATTGGCTAATTCATCCTTAATGGCTCTTCTTTGTTCAGAAGCCATCCAAACTTCAGCATAATCTTGATTTGCATGAGAACCTGGCGCAGCACCGATAACTTGTAACATCCATTCAGCAGGATTTGCTTCTTTTGGACATGGTTCTGAACCATGAGATTCAAAATAATCAATTAATGTTTGACAATTTTCACCTAAATCACCAAAGTATACAGTTCTACCACCTTTAGCAAGAAACAATAATCTATCAAATTCTTTCAATAAAATAGCTGATGGTTGATGAATAGTACATAAAATCGCTTGACCGTGGTTTGCTAATTTACGCA
>JAJLVO010000079.1:0-21700 GCA_030564565.1 Pichia sp. NRRL Y-12830
TTTTGCTTTAATAAAGCGATTCAATTAGAGAATGGAGGATCCTTTTGTTACAGTTTTGGACAATTTGCATATATTTTTCCATTTATAAAATCTTTTAAGTTTGATGCATCTGGTCAAAAATCATTTATAATGAAAAAAAAAGACAAATATGCATCTTCTGTTTTCTATGGTAGTTTTGTTTGTGCTAGTAATTACTCTGAAACTCAAATGCAAAGTAGAAAGAAACGAAAAACTTCAACGACAGAAAGAAATAGATTAAAAATACTGGATGTGTTTTGTGACGTGAATTATACCATTTGGCTTGATTTCAGACATAGAATTGTTTTAATTAAGTCAATAGGTTTCCATTCCGATGAATGTATTGATTTTCAAAGACATAGTGGCTATCCAATAATGAAAAAATTGATGCTTACATGTTCAACCTTTGAAGAATCAAAATATGTGATGAACAACCTGTTTACACACCAAACTTTAAATGCTTTAGGTAGAGATCAGATTATTACAAAAAATTTAAGAAAGAACAAAGCTATTAATGGCGGTATGGTATCAAAGAATGTAATTCCATAACTTAACCAAGGAAACAGCATTATTATTAAGATTTGTTATTAAAACATACTAATTAATTACTAAATAACCCATTTATTACCCATTATATCTCTATTATACAGAATGATATCAATTTTATTTATTTATTAGGATTTTTTATACTTGAAAAAGTCAAGCATTTATTATTTTTTAATTAATTTTCCTATATTTTTCATAATATCGATTAAGTTGAAATTCCATCCTAAACCGTGTTTCCAACAAAGAGTGTGAGCCCCAAATGCTTCTTTCACCACACCCAATCCAATAGTTTAAAACGGATTTACTTTGAACGAACAAACTAAATAAGTCCCAAACAATCCATTTATTTCCAACTGGTATGATAGGTACATAATTTGTATCCAAAAGTATTGACTTTTCATCAACCAACAACCATTTAATTGGTGATGACAACAATCCAAGTCTATTTAGCATTCTAATTCTGTGCTTAAATTCTAAATTTATTAAATTAAAAATTTTTTTAATGACTGTTTTATTATTATAAACAATTTTCCAATTTTTTGTCATCAATGGTGCTAAATAAGGCCTTGAAATAGATATTATAAAATGATTAACATTGAACAGCTCAGTTATTCTACTATATGGCGAATTTTTTAGTTCAACTGAATCTCCATTAACTTGATAGGGTGGTTGAAAATCACATTCAATATTTGAATACCTAACAATTTTACCTTCATGTTTAATCATTAATTGAACATGTGAACATAAATCTTTTTCATTATTCTCTAGAATTCCAGTCCCTAATGAACAATAAATTGCACTTTCAATTGTAATATAAGGTGTACTTAAATAATTTAATAAAGTTGGTACTTTTTTTGTGGTCGGATAAATTAAAACATTAAAAATTTCACCTGATTTTTCAAATGCTTCTTTAAAAGTCATTTTATTAATTTTTTTCAATGTAAATCTAATAAATTGCTTTAATTCTGTTGTTAATCCTTTTTTTAAATTATCCATCCATTTCAGACATATATCTGCCCTCTCTTTATCTTTTACGTTCGTACATATACTAGAATTTTCTTCTTCTAAACCAAAACCGTCGATTTCCATATAGTGTCTCAAATTTGATAGAATTCTAATTAACTCACCCCTTTCAAAACAACAAACCAATGCACCAACTGCTGATCCGACACCCGAGCCAACAATTACAGTAGGAAGTAAATTTCCATCAATCATACTTTTAACCACACCAATATGACTCAGCCCAAATAATGAACCGCCATGTAAACATAAAGCAGTTGTGCCAAGTGTTGTTTTTGCATCATGATAAAAATCAAGTTTCAATTGATTATCCAGATCTATCTTTTCATCAAGCCATTCTAAACAATTTGTAATTTCTTTATTATATTGTTCAATTAAAGATTTCGTACCAATGTATGTTCTATTGTAAAGATTTTTATTCGAGATCCCACCAAAATTTCTTAGTATACCGGCTCTTAATAAACTCAATAGTGTTGCAACATTATTAGATTCTCTTGCATTTCTTAAATCATGCATTCTTTCTTGAATTAGTTTATAATCATATTTGTTTGAAATTAAATTATCTTTCCAAATATCATTACGGAAAAGATTATCTAGTTCATAAGCAATTTTAGAAAATTCCATCCACGACGTGGAGTTATTTAGTTTTTCAATCAGAACTATTTCCTTAGAATGCTTCAGCTTATCAATTATGAATCTTATCCAAAATGCAGTAACATCTAATATTAACAGAATAAATTTTAGGATGGGCAATGGGGTATACGTCATAAGCCACGTTAAAATTGCAAACAAAATAGTCTTAAGCCCTGAACCCTGCCACTGGGAGGCCTTGTTTACAATCAACATCCTTCTAGCAAATGTTTTTTTTGTAGTTAGTAAATAATAAAAAAAAAGAACAAAGAAAAATGTAAGAGAGAAGATTCCTATCAAAAATAATAAATTGTAATCTATAATCTCGATTCTCATGTCGAAAAAAGCCTACGACAATTTATTGTTTTTACCGTTTTTTCTATAATATTTTACAACTGCCAAATATATACGATTTCATTAACCAACCAACAACCCAATTAAAAATGTATCATCGAAATATCCTATTTTTGAAACATCACAAGTTTTCAGTTAATACAATCTGGTCAAGAAAGTTTACACAATCACGTGTTACAAGATTTAATCCTTTGTTACCGATAGATCCAACGGAGTTGATAACAAATATGGATAAAGACGAAGAGATAAAGAAGCATGAAGAAAAGACGGAGACTAAAAAAAAGGTTAGAAACATTTTTAAGCAGCCAAAAAAACATGTAAATTCACCGAAAAGTGGGAATGGATCAAACAATAACCACAATAATAATAATAAAAATAAAGATGATAAAAATGAAGAAGAAACTGAAGAAACAAAACAGAAGAAAAAACAAGAACAACGAAAGAAAAATTGGGATGGATTCAAATCATTTATAAAAAAGTGTTCCGAAACTAGTTTTATTACATTATCATCATTAGGTATTTTAGTTTTAGGAGGTATTGTTTATCATGAATTATATAAACAAAACGTATTATGGAAAATGGATGAAAGCTTCGATAAAAATAAAAGTTTACTGCTTGTTAAACATCAAGATAATTTACAAAAATTTGATAAAGAATTATGGGCAGAAAGAACAAACCAGAATTTAATTGATTCAATTATTACAGGTGAAGTAAAGAGTAAATATTTCTTATTACTAGGTGAAAAGGGTACCGGAAAAACAAGTACAGTCATGGAAAGTGTTAGTAGAGTTGATGGGAAAGATTGTTTAGTCGTTGACTGCTCATCAGATGTTGAATTAATGAGGCTAAGAATTGGTAATGCATTAAATTTTGAGTTTTTTGAAGATTATGTTGGAAGTTTGTTTAGCATGAAAGGACCACGAGAATCTACTCCAATACTTGACATTGAACGAGCATTTATGAAGCTGGAGGAAATTTTGATCAGAAGGAGAAATAAAACCAATAAACCATTGATATTAGTTTTTAATAATTCACACTTAATTGATTCATCATTGGTTGAATTATTACAACAGAAGGCAGAAAATTTTTCTAGTTCAGGGATGTTAACAACATTGTTTATAAGTGATGATTATTGGTTATTTGAAAAACTGAAAATTTTGTCAACTAGACTGCAGGTTATTAATTTTGAAGATACCAAATTATTGGAAGCAACAAAAATTTTGAAAAGCTCAAGAATTAAATATTTCAATGAATTTTTATCAGATGAGGAATGTTCTAAACTTTATCATATGATTGGTGGTAGGCCACAACATTTAAATTATATTGCATCACATAAAGATATAATTTCTGCAGCACATCAGTTAATTGATGGCGAAAAATTATGGTTTTTAAACAATTGTGCATTATTAGGTGCAGATATGGATGATGATGTCATGGTTTCAGGTAAATTTGCAACAAGTGCAATGCTTTTAATGAGAGAACTGGTCGAAAGGGATAGAATTACACAATCTAAGAGGGAAACAAAAGATGTCGTTGATGTTGAGCATTTACAACAACTGCCACTATGGAGAGCTAGGCAAGTTATGACAAGACCTGATTATATTCAAGAATATGATAAACTGAACATTTTTACAATTGGTGCAGATTCAAATGTTAGAGCAGATTCTGTTCCAATGATGAGGGCATTTCATGAAATTGCATCAACTCCAGGTTTTGATGATACTTTAAGAGAAACAATTGATAGAATTAGTGAAATTGAATCATTAGGTAGAACAAGAGAATTAGTATTTAAAAACTTAGCATCAGGTGGAACCTTCAAAGTTAAGAAAGATAAAAATGGTGATGGATACTATATTAAAATGGAGAAATTAGAGCCTGAAGCTGATGATGTTTTAACAATGCGGGAAAGGCAGAAAATAGAGCTAGACCAGCAATTAGACATCAATGATCATCATGAAGGTGAGAAAAAAAAATGGTGGAAACGTCGATTGGAAGCATATACACATAAGATGTCAGAAGAATACCAACAGCGCTTCCAAGTAGATGAAAAAAGCGACGATGCTAACTCAGAAGCCACACATAAAAAGTAGTTAAATACCTGGGATACTTGTATTTTATTGTATTATGTAGAAAACATAGAACTAGGCGAACTTTACAGTTCATAGTTCATAGTTAACTTCCTGTTTAGGAAGAATCCTGCAAATTCATGGTGAGCTGCGCACGCTGATAAATTTCATTTGATTTTGATTTTACTTTGTGTAGCTTGATGGAGGGCAAACTGTTTTTTGTTGAGCTTTAACACATCACACAGTTACAAGCACACCAAAAACATAATGGATATTGTTTTAGGAATTCGTCTTAAGAATGCAACTTTACTTGCAACCTCAAAGGCTTTCACCAGAGGTATTTCCATTTTAAAAGCTACAGATAATAAAACTCTAGATTTGAATGAACATAATACAATTGCATTTACAGGTGAATCCGGTGATACAACACAGTTTGCAGAATATATTAAGGGGAATGTTCAATTGTTTGGGCTTCGGGAAGGGTATGATATGAAATCCCCAGAAATTGCATCATTTATTAGACATGAGTTAGCAACTTCAATCAGATCACGTAAACCATATCAAGTGCAGTTATTAGTTGCGGGTGTTCATAATGACGGTGAAGGTTTTCTTAGTATGATTGATTATATAGGTACAAGATGTGATCTACCTTATGCAGCGCATGGTTATGCAGCTTTTTATACAATGTCATTACTTGATCATCACTACAAAGAAGATATTAGTTTAGACGAAGGTATAAAGTTAATCAAACTTTGTGAAGAAGAATTAAATAAAAGAATGCCAATGGACTTCAAGGGATTGAATGTTAAAATTGTCGATAAAGAGGGTATTAGAGCTGTGGACTTTTAAATTAAAAAAGAAACCTACATATATTTGTAATTCGTTAATCTAGTTCTAATTGATTTAAAATAAATAAATATAAAATATAAAGTATTAATTTTACTAATTTATTTTCTTATGGATATCTATGATTGTTTGACACGTAACCTTTAAATTATGAAAGAACAAATTTCTATTTTGCTTCTAAACATTTTAACAGATTTTCCATACAAACAGTAACGTCCTTTTCTGCATTTCCAAAACCAACTCTTAAATAACCTGGGTAACCGAAAGTTTCTCCAGGAATAAATAAACTTTTATATTCTTCGATTAAATCCTAACATAATTTTTCAGTATTTGAAACACCAATTACTTTAACAAAACATGTTGTACCAGCAGATGGAATAAAAACACTTAATTTACCCTTTGAACTTGCAACTATATCCTTAATTATTTCCAGATTTTTCAAACATATTTTAGAGTTTCTTTCTAAAAGGCTATCTTTGTTCTTTAACGCATAAGTGGCAACTATATCATTGATAGAGGAAACACTAATTGTATTATAATCCCTTTTAACTAGACAATCATCAGTAAATGATTTATCTTTAGAAACAATCCACCCTAATCTCAAACCAGCCAATGCAAAAGCTTTGGACATGGAACCAGTTGAAATACCCTTTTCATATAAATCGGCAATTGATTTTGGAATTTGGTCTCTTGGAGTAGAATGAAATAATGGACGATAAACTTCATCAGATAGAATAGAAATATCATTTTTTCTTGAAAGCTCGATGATCTCATTTAGGTCTTCAGATGAAATGAAGGCACCAGTTGGATTGTTTGGTGAACTTAAAACAATTAATTTTGTATTTGGTTTAATCAACTTTTTGAGTTCATTTAAATCCGGTTGCCAATTATTTGACTCATGTAAAATCCATTTATCGACTTCTGCACCAAATAGTTTAGGCAAAGAACTCAATTGTTGATAACTTGGATCCACAACAATTACATGGTCTCCCGGTTGAACAAGGGAATAGAAAGATAAGAAATTTGCACCAATACCACCACTTGTAATGACAATGTTTTCAACATCGACAGAACTATACAACGCTGAAATCTCTTTCTTCAATTCCTCAGATCCAGTAATCCAACCATAACTTAATGGTTTCTTTGCAATTGTATCAAAAGATAACTTTTCACCAGTGATAGTCTCTAAATCAAAAATTGAAACAGAAGAACAGCACGTTTCAGCCAATGTGAAATCAACGTCATGTTCGTAAGTATCAGCAACTTGCTCTAAAAGAAAGGGTTCTTGTTTAACCATGCTTAGCCGTCTTCCTATCTGTATAAAGCATCTCAAGACTGTAGGAAGTGGATCAAAGACAAAAAACAGATGGCGGATAGCGGCGACCAGAAGGACTTTATACCGGAATTTGGAATTACCAGGACGTCACTGTAAGTGTTTTTTCAGATCTTATTGTTGCATGGAAATGTGTAGAAGATAAAAATGCTACACCCTTCTTTCTCATTTGGAAATGTCTAAATCCAACTTAGAGTCCCATTTATTGCTGTAATTAGTTATGATCGATGTTATTACTTACTGTATATGCAGTAAATTCGATATCAATGTGTCCACCATTTTATAATTTCCCAACTGCAGAGTTTTCTTTTTATCGGAAAAACCTGCAAAATCATTGGCGACTGGATTGATTGTGTAAATGGTGGTGTGTTACCGTTTTGCAATCATTATAGCATAAATTTTGACTTTTTAAATTGACTTCATAGTTTAATCAAGTTGTTCTAAAACAACTTTGTCATGAATCTCAAAAGTTACGAAACAACTTGGACTGCTGAACCACACGACCTGTTTTAAAATACTAACCAAATTATATAGAAATTATTATATAAACACAAAATAATGAATTCAGGAAACTATTGAAATAAATCTTTAGTATCTACAATTAGAAATCATAAAAGGAAAGAAAAGGGAAAATGAGATAAATACACACAAAAAATTAAAATTATATAATGGAAATGTAACAATAGATTAAGCTTCAACTTTAATTTCAACCTGATCTACCGAATCAACAGTATCAGGTTCAAATGATTCAATCACAACTTTAACTTCATCAGAATCGTCTTTAACAAATTGAACAATAATATCGGATGGTAATGAACTTGCTGATTTAGTCATATCACTTATAGTTTCATAAATAGTTTGAGTAGTGGTTTTAGTATCTAGTTCCTCATCATAATAATATTCTTCCGCTTCCATTTCTTGTTTACCTTCATCAATTTCTTGCTGGATCACTGACGCCGCAATTGCTTCCTTTTCTTCTTTTTCTTCTTTTTCTCTGCTTTGAAATTCAATATTCGCCTTTGCTCTTAAGATTGATAAATAACTACCAGCTTCATTGAGTAATAAATGAACATCACCTTGGAGTGAATTTAATGAATTATTTAAATCGACACTTGGTTTTCTAATGACCAAATCATCTCTAAATTCAACAATTTTATTTTTAATTTCTTTATATTTTTTCCATTCATTCCAATCATCACCATTTGAAATAATTTCAGATGAATACGCATTTAATGAAGAATCTGCAAATTCTTCTAAAGTGTCCAAAATTCCAATACGAATCTTTAAAATTTCATCAATATAGGAATTTGCAAAATTTTCAATTTTCAAATTAATTTCATCTACATGTGATTCAATTTCATCTCTCTTTAATGATAATTCATTTCTGAAATGTTCTCTGGAAACATATAGTTTATTTGATGAATCCTTAATTCCATTAATTTTATCTAATAAACCATGAATATTGTCATAATTTGAATTGACATTATAAGACAATTTTTTTAATTCAGGTTGAAATTCATTATGTAACCTAAATTTGAATTTATTAGTTAATTTATCAACTTCATTGTTAAAATCATCATTTGCGCTTTGAATTGTATTTTTAAGTAATAAATCAAACTTTTCACCTGTTGGAATAATATTAGTTGGTTTCGATGAGATTACCGAAGATGAAGTTGTTAATGATATTGATAATGATTCATTGGTCTTTGTAACATCGATTTTGAAGTTATTCGGTAAAAATCTTGCATATTCTTTTAAGAAATTTTGTTTTAATTCGACAATTTTATAACTATCAGTATCTTTAAATGCTTTACTCATTTTATAAGCATACTTAGCCTTTTCGATAATATAACTAAAGCTTTCAATCATATAAGAATAGAATATTTTGAAATACTTAGAAAATAATTTCCATTCTCTAGAATTTACTAACTTAATATAATATTTACCCACTGTGGAATTCATAAATTTTTGAGCCAATGAATACAGTAACGGTTTAATATAAATATTATAATTCAGATATGCTTGAATTTGTAACTTTGTAGAGTAGTATTTAATGAGTCTATAAGTTGATTTTATGTTATCAGAAATAACTGGGAAAATTGTGTCTTTTAAAAAACTAGTTATAGTTGCAATAACTTTAGACATTGTTTTATAAGATTCGTTTATAACATATTCTTCATTTGCTTCACGATATGCAGCAATTTCATCACTTAAATGACTGATATAGTGAGAAGTTTGAATAATATAGGGGTTAACAAATTGTAACGATTTGTCGACATAAGGTCTAACTGGAGAGGCTTCATAAAAATCAGAAACGTATTCAATAGCAGGTTGAGAATAGTAATAAATTTGATGACTTGAATAACAAATTGGATCAAATTTGCCACCTTTAAAATTTAAATTAATATTAAACTTTTGATCAAGCGGTTCAGATAATGGACAATCATTGTAGATATGCTGAACCACATATATAGACGCTACCAAAATAAAAAGGTTACGTATTGCACGGACAAAATTCATTGGTTTGTGGTTGAAGAATCACCGAAAGGAAAAGGAAAACCAACGTGTTAGAAATGGTCTGAAGCTAAAATTTAAAAGATCAACAAACCAAAAATGAAAACGGAAAAAACATTTTCAAGTGTTACAGATTTCTGCAAAATGCAAAATAAAAAAGTGACAGGTAATTTATGGGTAATAAACGACGAATCACTAAAATAGTTTAAATTATATTAATAATATATTAAGAGTATACAATACTATATATAGAAATAAGGAGGGAAGGGGGCAATACAATGTGAACAAAAATCAAAGTTGTTGACCAATTGCTTCCGCTGCTTCAATGACTTCTTCAATAACAATATTTTTAACAATATCTTCAGCTTCTTCAACAATCTTTTCAAACCTAGATTCTTCCGTCTTTCCTTCTTTTGAAGCCGAAATTTCTGTTTGTGCTGGGATTGGTTCAATTTCTTCAGCTTGTAAAGCAGATGAAATAGTTTCACTTTCAGTTTCAGTTTCTTCATTAGTTTCAGGAATACTATTAACAACACTTGGCTCAGCTTCTGGAGTTGGTTCAGCAACATCTTCTGCTGGGGTAACGGGCTCAACAACTTTTTCTTGATCTGGATTTGGAGTACCAATGAAAGCATCAATATTTTCATTATCAGGAATAACGATTTTTTTCATGTTTGATAATTCATCATTATCTAAAGTATTCTTTAATTCTAATGCCTTATCAACAATATAATCATACGCTTTTGAAGCATGTGATTGAAGAATTGGATAATATTCTTGAACTAACGGATCAACATGAAGGACATATTGGTTGTGTAAAACAACAATAGTGTTATCAACATGAGGTTTAACTGGAGAAGACTTGTAGTATTCAATAGCAGGTGCAGTGTAAGGTTCTGTATAAGGTTTTATGAAGGAATAACCTCTATGAGAATAATAACATAAGGAATCATTACCATTTTGTAGTTCGTAAGGTAATGGTTGACATAATGGACACGTGGTTAAAACGTGAAGCGTTGCCCAGATGAAAAAGATAGATGTAACATAACACTTGATCTTTCCAAAAACAGACATGGTGTGATTGGGTGCAATTGTATGGAACAGAGAAGAGTTAAAGAGTAAAGACCGAAGGACTAACCAACACCTGTCCAAATCAAAATTAAGAGTTAACGAATTCAGAAAAAAGAAGAAAAAAAAACTTCTTTTTTCTCAACAAAACAAAACGGCTCGTTGTCAAATAATTTGGCCATTTTTTTGGGTTTTTGAGTTGTTGCTACAAATTTGTACAAAAGAACTACCCACTTCAACTTATTAAACTAATCATCATGCAATAATACAACTTTAGAATCATCTACGAAGTCTCAGCGGAAGCCAATTTTTAACAGATCTCCCTCTTTCTATATCCACCTGTAAAGGCTTGCCATGTATTGTGAATAACTTACTACCACCAATAGTATTTGCCGTAGTCACAATTTTTTTAACATCATTTCTATTATTTAGTTCAAGAAATGCATAGCTTAATCTTTGTAATTTACCATTTTTCACAAATCTTTTAATTATTTTCAAACTTATTATTTTTTCACAATGTGGATGGAACAAATTAATCAATTCATCTTCAGTCACTGTTATTGGTATACGTGATATGAAAATTGTGTTGTATGAATCACCTAATGATTTATTAAGAACTAATTTATTTTTTTGTTTTTCATATTCGATTATTTGTTCATTTCTATGTTGTCTTCTACTTATCTGTTTCTCCCTCGTAATATCCTTTTTGCTAACCACTTTATTCTCCGTTGTAGTTTTTGATTGATTCGCCAATGAATGTTCACGTACTTCATTAAGCAAACTACTTACGCCATCATAATGCTGAATATAAGATTTGACATTTCTAACTTGTGCAGGGGATGTGCCAATAAACCTTTGAATGTTGGTGTTTGATGTAAATGCCCGCTCTAATATGTCTTCTGTCGTGTATGTCATGGATTTTACCAATCGTGAAAAAGAAGCAGTATATGTATCAGCTTCCTTTCTAATTTCTAATTTCCGATTTCCATTTCGGGAAAGCTAAATTTCTATTTTTCATGCTGGGAAAAAAAAATAATATGAAATTTCAGAAAAATTTTTTTTTCCTAAAATATTAAGATTACATTATTCTTTCCATCTATTTGATTAATTAAATATATACGAATTCAAATATGGGTAGAGTTCAAAAGAAAAATGCAAAGGGTCGTTTAGATAAGTATTATTTCTTAGCTAAAGAAAAGGGATATAGAGCCCGTTCATCTTTTAAAATTTTACAAATTAATGAAAAATATGGTCACTTTTTAGAGAAATCAAAAGTTGTTATTGATTTATGTGCAGCACCAGGTTCATGGTGTCAAGTTGCAAGTCAATTATGTCCTGTTAATTCACTTATTATTGGTGTTGATATAGTGCCAATGAAAGCAATGCCAAATTGTATTACTTTCCAATCTGATATTACAACTGAAGATTGTAGATCTAAATTAGCTGGTTATATGAAAACGTGGAAAGCTGATACTGTCATGCATGATGGTGCTCCTAATGTTGGTTTAAACTGGGTTCAAGATGCGTATACACAATCTCAATTAACATTACAAGCATTAAAGTTAGCTGTTGAACATTTAAATGTAGGTGGTACATTTGTTACAAAAGTCTTCAGATCAAAAGATTATAATAATTTAATGTGGGTTTTCAACCAATTATTTGAAAAAGTTGAAGCAACTAAACCACCAGCAAGTAGAAATGTTTCAGCTGAAATTTTCGTTGTGTGTAAAAATTTTAAAGCTCCAAAAAAATTAGATCCAAGATTTTTAGATCCAAAGCATGTCTTTGAAGACGTTGAAGAAAATAAAGTTAATAATGAAGCTAAAGTGTTTAATCCTGAATTGAAACGTAGGCAAAGACAAGGTTACGATGAAGGTGATTATACATTATTTCATCCAATGAATTTATTAGATTGGATAAAACAAGAAGAAGATGTTATTAGTACATTAGGTGGTATTAGTAAATTTGAAATCCCAACTGATGATCCAGAATGGAAAATTTTAAAGAAAATGAAACAAACAACTACTGAATTTTTAGAATGTTGTAAAGATTTGAAGGTTTTAGGTAAAAAGGATTTCAAATTATTAATTAAATGGAGAAAACATGCAAGAAATGAATTAGGTATATTAGATCCAAAGGATGCAGTTAATGATAAATTAGTTGAAGTTGAAGAACTTAATGAGGATGAAAAGATCGATAAGGAATTAAATGATGTTAAAGAAAGATTAAGATTGAAAAATAAAAGAGAAAAACGTCGTTCGAATTTACAAAAGCAAAAAGAAGTTCAAAGAATGCAAATGAATATGTTAACGGATATGCAAATTGGTATTGACGCAGCGAATATTGGATCCGAAACATTATTCAATTTGAAAACTGCTGAAAAAACAGGTGAATTGGATAAATTAGCAAAGGGTAAAAAGACAATAGTTTTCAATAATGATAGAAATCAAATGAATAATGAAACCGATATGTATGTTGATGGTAATATCACATCTCATGAATTAATTGATAAAGAAAATGAAGTCGATAATTTAGAAGATGAACTGAATAATATGTATTCTTCATTTAAAGATAGAAAGAAAGAACGTGATGCAAAATTAAGAGCTAAAGAAGCAAGAGGTGGTGATGATGATGCATGGGATGGTATTGAAGAAGATGGAGAAGAAGTGCAATCATCAGATAATGGAGAGGAAGAAGAAGATAGTGGTGATGAATCAGATTCCGATGATGATGAAGCCATTTCTAATCTTATTGCAACAATTGAACGTAAAAAGAAAAATTCATTAAGTTCAAAGGCATCTAATTTTTTCAATGATAGTATTTTCCAAGATGTTGATCTAAATATTGCAAGCAATAATAAGGGTGATACAAAAATTTTAAAGGCAAATACTCCAAAACCCAAGAAGGAAGAAAAGAAGGAAAAGAAAAAAGAAGAACAAGAACAAGAACAAAAAGGCGAAGATGCAATGGATGTTGATAGTTCAGATGAAGAAACTGATTCAGATGATGATGGATTTGAAGTTGTTCCAAACGAATATAATAATCAATCTGATAATGATATGAATGATTTTGACACAGATTCAGAGGATGAATTAACAGAAAAGGCACGTGAATCACATAAATTAGATATTGATATTGCAACGGCCCAAGCAATGACAATGGCACATGATTTAGCACTTGGTAAAAAGAGTAAAAAAGATTTAATTAATGATGGTTTTAATAGATATTCATTTAGAGATAAGGATGGATTACCCGAATGGTTTATTGAAGAAGAAGATCAACATAGTAAAATCAATAGACCTGTTACAAAGGAAGCGTCGTTGGCATTAAAGGAAAAGATGAAACAATTAAATGCAAGACCAATTAAGAAGGTTCTTGAAGCTCAAGGGCGTAAGAAAATGCGTGCATTAAAGAGATTAGAAAAATTAAAGAAGAAGAGTAATGGTATTATGGATGATGAAGGTAAGAGTGAAGCTGATAAAGCAGCTGAAATTCAAGCTTTAATGGGTAAGATGACAAAGAAACAAAAGACCAAACCAAAGGTTACATTAGTTGTTGCACGTGGCTCAAATAAGAGATTAGCTGGTAGACCAAAGGGTGTTAGGGGTAAGTATAAGATGGTTGATGGTGTTTTAAAGAACGAAATGAGGGCATTACGTAGAATTGCAAAGAAGAATAAGAAATAATGATGATTTAGGGATAACCATCAGTAAGTAAATAAATAACTAAGTTTTTAAAATAAATATATTGGAAACATTATAAAAATAATCATTATAAAGAAAACTCCTACAAATTAAATACTTAAGCGGAGAAAGATAAAGAAGCACCTAATTTGTGTGCAGCTTCACCGTATTTAAGTGCATCGAAAGCACCACCGAAACCAAGCTTAACACCCTTGGTTAAATCTTGTTGGTAAGCTAAGGTAACAATACCAGAATCAGCAAGCTTTGCCTTAACAAAAGCAGTTGGGTCTAACTTATACTTAGAAGCAACTTCAATTGCAACCGGGTTACCAGAAGTAGAAGACTTTGAGTCGTAAGTTGCCTTTGCACCAACTTCTAAAACAGGGGAAACCTTATGGTAGTAACCAGTGGTGAAAACAGATAAGTTGTTTGAAGCAACTAAAGCAACGGCATAAGCAGCAGCCTTGTAACCAATTGCTGCAGTGTAACCAGTTAATTTAGCAGACTTAACGTCATAAGTTAAAGCACCACCAGTAGTGAAACCATCTTGACCGAAAGTTAAATCAGCATTGAAGACAGGACCCTTCAATAAATCAACAAAAGCTCTTGCAGAGATTGATTCATGAGTAAAGTAAGTGTTTAATTTAACAGATTTGGAAGCACCTGGAACAACAGTAGAGACTAATTCTGATTTTAAACCTGGTAAAACGAGATCAGTTAATTCTAATTTGGTTGAAAGAGCATTGTTAGTAGCCCAACCTTGAACAATAGATAAACCAGTTGATTTATCAGCATACTTGGATTCAATGGAAGCGGCAATCTTTTCACCGGAAGACTTTGCCTTGGTGGTGAAAGTAACACCATTTGGAGCAACTGTTTTAACATCGACGGCAAATGGAGCAGTGTGGAAGAAATCCTTGGAAGTGATGTCGTTGGATGCTTTAGCAATATCAGAGAATGGGACTGCAGACATAGTGTATTTAATTGGTTAGTAATTGAGTTGTAGAAGGAAAGGAAAGAGAAAAGAAGAGGGCAAATCAAATCAAGTAAATAAGCTATATGCTATAGCTATATCCTAACAAAATTAAATAGACCAGGCTGTCACAACGTGTGGAGAAGGGCCACTTCACATGGAAATTGGAAATTGAAATGTGGCACTGCCCAACAATTTTGTACTTGCGTCGATCGGCGCGGGAGTGAATTGGGACAGAACTGGCAAAAGTGAAAGGTAGAGAATTTACAATATGTAACAAAAGAAGCTATAGTAAAAAAGAATACAACATAATGTGTTATCCTAAAAGATGGTTGAAGACTAGGCGGATATCCCACAAAATAGAAGAAAATCATTAACAAATAGCAAATGACAAATAACATCCGTCGAAAATATCCAGTCTTAAACATAAATGTGGCGAGTGAGAAGAATATTGCCGTATTGGGCGTGGCGCAGAGCATGATGGTTAATTTTTCTTGAATTTGTAACCAAACCCCCCCATAAATGGTTTTAAGAATATCATGGGAGTCACAGATTTGTTATATATGAGTGCAGCATTATCATGCTGCAAAAACATAGTTTATCACAATTTTGAGAAGAAAAATCTTGCTTAATATTTAACGTATGCGAAGAATAACGAATGAAGGCGATTTCAACATATACAAATCCTACATTGTTTTTTCTACAATCCAATAAACATCCATCCATTTTATGAAACAACGTACATTATTATACATAGATCCAAAGAATTCACCTGAGAATGTTATAAAGTCCATAAGCATCTCAGATAATGATAAAGACATATTAGCAATTTCAATCAATCAATTGGAGGCTCTTCATTCAGTTAAACAAGTTAAATACTCATTTAAATCATCGGATTGTATTAACAAAGATGTATCGAATATTGGTATTTTCCATATCACTTGGAAGAAAATGTCGGATGTTGAAATTCCTCTCTTAAATGAGTGGAATTATTGGATGTCTTCAGATTTATCAATTAACGTTGCACCTCAAAATGCACTTACTTGGAAGCAATATAATTCAAAATCAATTAGTTTTATAAATTCTTTATTAAAATCTCTAAAGATTAATGATTTTTCAACTCCTGTTTTTGAAAGAGAATGGTGGTCTTATCATTTAAATGTTGATAATATTGATCTAAATCGACTTATTGACTGGTTAGAGGTTCCAAATATAACAATTGATCCATCATTTGACTCTTTCGAGATCATATTAAATAACAGTTCACTAGATATTTATACTTATTATAGAGACAATAAAAGTTCGCAATCTATTTCAATTAACAAGAATTGCACCAATGAAGAAGAATTTGCAATTATAACTGAAATGTCAAACGATAAAGAGGATTTGAAAATTGATAGATTTGTACAAGGTTTAAATGGTAAAATAAATAAAGATAATGACGAATTTCAATTACTTCCAACTATGTTTATGTTTTCACCATATGCCACTAAGCATCATTTAAAATTTAAATCAATTATAAATCAATCAATAAATGCTGCACTACATCCTATGATTAATTATAGAATCACAAACTTTGATAAATATGATTTTTATCCAAAAGATGATGAGTCGATTCTTGATTATTCAAAATGTTCATTAAATTTGAAAACAATCGTGTCAAATGATTACATAGTCGACAAATATGAAATTGAAAGATTAATTTCAAGACCAAATAATCAATTATGTATCGAAGATATCAATTATATATCAAATAATGGTATGGATTTAGAGTTACCATCTTATAAAATAAATGAATGGGGATCAATAATTAATTTGAAATTAAATCAATCGTGTATTTCTTTAAACAGCGGTGAATTTAATTTACCAGTTCATTTAAGATACACATTACCAACCGTAAACGGCGATTACAAAACATTAGCAAATCCTTTGAGTTCAGTTTATTGGAATTGCCCATTAAAAGCGGACGTTTTAGATCAAATTTCCAAATCTTTCTATACCGATAATGGAAGATTTCAATTAATAGAAGAGGCTGAACGCCCATTATCAAGAAACTACTATTTTGAGCAAGAGCCTACAAGTTATACAGTTTCCATGCCTGCAGGTGAAAGCAAGTTTCAATACGAGATAGATATTGTTACAGCTATTGTAGTATTAACAGGTGCTTTGTTTGTCTGGCGTTGCTGCTATAAATAACTTTCACTTTGACTTTTTGGGAAAAAAAGACATTACACACTCAAATCTCTTATTTTATATTTTATATTTTATATTTGATATTTTATGGATCTTTCTTCGACTCTTTTTGATGTTTGGTTCTTTTTACCATGTACTGCTAACCATTCTTTTTTTATTCTTATATAGACTCTGTTGGTATAGACCGTTTACTATTTTTTGCCCGATAACAGCCTTCCTCCCATATTCAGCCTCATTATTATTCTCATTTTATTTAAAATTTTCTAAATTTATCACAAGATTGCATATTCCGAATTCCGAAAAAATTAACCCCTTTAAAAAAAGCAAGCATCAATTTATGACCTATAAATTACTAAGAACTCAAAAAACTTTTTATCTGAACACTCTGTAGAGGTTATTTTACCAGTAAAGAAATCAAATTACATTCGTTAATCACACCAGCTTTATTATTCACTCATTTATTTATTATTAGTTTTTGATATATTATTGTATATTAAGATCAATAACGTTTATTACATATATAATTAATTGACCGAGAAAATACAGTACAAATTTTTTTCTAGTTAGTCTTTTTTTTTTTTTTTTTTAATAAGGTACTATTATTAATTAAAAAATGTCCACTAATCCAACAATGAACAAACAGCAAAGGTATTCAATATCATCATCAATATCAACTTCGAATATATCTGAATCCAATTTAACAGATTCTGAATTAAAACATATAATTCCAAGATCCAATTCAGTAAGTGATATAATTGAAATTGGTGACAGATTAAATAGAAGTAGAAAGTCAGTTAATAGATCTGGTTCCTATATTAATTCCATTAAAAGAAGTAGTAATAGTTTTAGTGACTTTCAACAGTATCAGCAGCAACAGCAGCAACAACAGCAGCAGCAACAACAAAGGCAGCAACCACATCAACAATATCATCAACAACATCAACAATATCAATCATATCCTAATCAGCAATATAATAATTATCAGTTAAATACTAATCAATTTCAATCAAATGGTAATCAGTATTCAAATCAATGTCAACCACAGCCTAATCAACAGCCTAATCAACAGCCTAAGCAACATTTTAATCAATATCAATCATACCTTAATCAACATACTAATAAACATACTAATCAACATGCTAATCAACATACTAATCAACATGCTAACCAATATGCTAATCAACATACTAATCAACATGCTAATCAATATCCTAATCAACAATATCGTAATAAACAATATCAAAATCATCGCCCTTATTATCCACAACCACAACAATATAGAAATAATAACAATAGATATGATAATCAATCAGGTCAAGTGAGAAGAAACAAACACCAAACACATTATAGGCCACCAAATTATCCACCACCTAATCATCAAATGAATAATAATTTTTTAAATCAATCATCACAACAAAAAAATATTAGAAATAATACATATCAACAACAAATACCGTATGTGCAAACAAGTAGACAACAAACAAAATCAAATTATAAACTACCACAACATCCAAATCAAAATTTAGTTTCAAATCCCAACCCAGGTCAATTAAATTTAAGTTATAATCCACAACAACAACTAACAAATAACAAAATTAATTTAACATCGATTCCGATACCAAAATCAATAACATCCGATAGTCGATCACCACCAACAACTATGACTACAGTTACAACCGGTTCAAATATAAGTTTGAATAAAACGTTAAATAATGATGATAATGATTCAACCCAATCAAATTCATTGAAATCATTAAAAAAAATAGATAATAAGAGTAATAGTAATAAACGTTCATCATCACCATCATCTTTGGTACCTGTTTTATCAACCCCAATAAATTCAGTTTCCCCATCACCAACACCAATAGCACAAGAAATGCCATCACCTGAACAAGAACAAACTAGATTAGTTTCATTAGATGAGAATTTGGTATCACAAGAAAACTTAATTTTACCTAAATCTCAGCAATCATCTATTCCATCATCGGTGTCGACGTCAGTACCAACATCAGTACCAACATCAATATCAACATCATCTAATTCAAAAACATCATTTACGAAAGAGAAAAAGAGTGGATTTTTTAAACGCTTATTTTCAAGATCTGCATCTAAAAGAACAACATCATCAACAGAAAACATTAGCAACAATAAATACAACAAAATTGCACCAATTTCTAGAACATCTTCATATATTTCAATAAGTTCAACATCGACTACAAATTCATTGAAGTTTTCAATTAAGAAATTACTAAGTAGGACAAAAAGTCATGAACAAGTACAACAACCAGTGGTAGCGGCAGTAGGAGTGGAAGTACCTCCATTTAGGAAGTTCACGCCAGTGCAGGAACATAATGAAGATGTAACAGATGTAGAGGATGTGGAGTACATGGAAGAGGTTGAAGATAGAAATAAATTAAGCATTCCAATAACCAAAACACGATCTAAAGTTTCAAATAAATCAATAATGTCATCATTAACCTTTAAATCAAGAGATGACACAGATTCAACATTTGAAAATATTGAAATAGATACAAGTTTTGAACCTAATTTATTAATTGATAATCCCGAAGACTTTGAAATTGGATATTTATCCACTATTGCTGGATTAGGTGAAGGTAGTCTGTTTGGGAAAGATGATGGAGTTGGAAGTGGAGATGGTGTGAAGAGAAGTTTGGTTGGTACTATATCTAGGAAACTATCATTTATTAAAAGAGACAAGGATAGAGAAGGAGATGATGAAGTTGTGGATGAGGAAGGAGTTGAGTTGGAATATAATGATGAATATTTTAAGAATTTGAAAAGTGGTTTTAAGTTACCTATAAGTTATGAACCTAATAAGGATATTGAGCCTTTAAAAAGTTGTATTAGAACAAGAGAAGAAAAAGAAGTAGAAGGAGCAGGAGAAGGAGAAAGAGGAAGAGGAAGAGGAAGAGGAAGAGGAAGAGGAAGAGGAAGAGGAAGAGGAAGAGGAAGAGATGGAGATGATGACTTATTGAAAGTTAATTTTGATTCTAATATAGAATATGGCTTAACATACAATTCGAATGAATATAATAGATTTAATTCAAATATGAAAAAAATCTACATTTTAATGAATTACTATCCCAGAGAATTAAGAAATATTAGAATTGAATTAAATAGTTTTAAAAATTCGGAAATGTATGTGCATCCAGATAGTGAGATTTACACACAAAAATTTTTAACATAGTAGATAAATGGATATATAAATAGATAGATATATGAATATATAATTTTAGCTACCTCTATAAGTGGAATAACCATAATTACTTAATAATAAAGGAATATGATAATGATCACCCGTTTTATCATCATTTATTTTAAACACGATATCGATATAGGGGAAGAAAGTATCTCTATCAAGATTAGTAAAATAAAACAAAGTGTGGAATTTAACCATATAAATACCAGATTTAAGAGTTTGTTGATCCAAGATCCAAGATTGTGATTGATTCAATAAAGTCCATTCAGGAATTCTACCATCTGAGTTGGTTTTCGATGTAGCTATTGGATCTTGTGATGATGAAAGATGATATAATGTGCAGGTTACACCCGATGCAGGACGCCCAGTAGTTGTGTCTAAGATATGGCAAGTTATTGGAGGCATTAGATGGGAAGAGATGGTTAGTAAAAGAAAGAGTATTTGGAGGTGATATCTTGGTGATATATGATCAGTGCATAGTCAAAACCCCTATATATGTAGGTCGGTCATCTCCGAAAAGGACTCTCGCGAGTAAAAACCATAGAAAATAGAAAATAGGTGGATTTTAAGTTTTAAATTTTGAAATTTTGAAATTTTGAAATGAAGCTGAGCCATTAGAAAAGATCGAGGCAAATTAAGAAGTGTACGCGTAATGGAGGTTTATCTAGATGGATGAATGAATGAATGAATGAATGAATGAATGAATGATATACAGGCAGTAAGAGTAATGGATGTTATAAAGAGAGCTAAACGACAGTTGCGGAAAAACACACTTATAGATAGTGTTCCAACGAATCCAGAGATTCGATTTCGGAAAGATAATAGGAATTATTATAGACCAAACTTATTTCGTTTATCTGATACGCTTAATAGAGTAGTTAAATTGAGTGTTGTTGAAATTGAACAATTGCAATATGTTTCCGATATTTACAAGAATGAGGGAATACAGTACGATTACGAGAACATCTGGATGTTCGGGAATTGGCCGATACGAGTGATTGAGATTTGTGGAGAAGTTGTGAAGGTTGAGAAAGTGGAAGAGTATGGTAAAGAAGGTGTTGGAAAGTGGTGGTGGATGGTTAATATATGTGATGGATCATGTGAGAGTAATGGAGGGGTTGAGATTCGAGTTGATGGGCGAGTGTGGGCGGAAATGGAGTTGGTCGGGGGCCAAATGGGATTGCGAAGCGGCCAGGATGTGCTTGTGGAGGGGGTTGTGCGGGAAGTTGGTGTGTG
>JAJLVO010000080.1:0-21240 GCA_030564565.1 Pichia sp. NRRL Y-12830
ATATTCTGGATAAACACAATCATCAGGACCGTTTTCAGATCCCGGAGATATAAAACTGTAGACCCTTTCCTGGGCCAAACTAAATATTCGTTCCTTCAACGAAGACCAGCTGCCAACACCATCAGTGTGTCAAAGCCAGGGCTCATAACCTGTTGTACTGTAACTGACTTTGACAGTGTACTTAAGATTATATGATAACTGGTGATTAAAGTAGCTATACAAAAAACTAAATAAGTAAACTACAAGAGGGAAATCGTGCTCTTTATATAGGCAGCGACATCTAGAAAAACATATTTCAATAAGTGAGATAATTAGAAATATCTAGAATATCTGTCGCTCTATGGTAAATTGTTAACATCAGAGTCAACTCATAGCTCTGGCTAGATATTCAAGATTCTCATCTCAACAAACTACAAGAGGGAAATCGTTCTCTTTATATAGGCAGTGACATCTAGAAAACATATTTCAATAAGTGAGATAATTAGAAACATTTAGAATATCTGTCGCTCTATGGTAAATTATTAACATCAGAGTCAACTCATAGCTCTGGCTAGATATTCAAGATTCTCATCTCAACAAACAATCTGCGAGAATAAAAATATTCTCCGCTATTGAACAGGAAAAAAGTAAATGGTTTTTTTTTTCGTATTACTAATTATAAATCTCTATAAAATTACTACTTACCAGCCTGTCTTTGTATGCAAGCTTCATAATTTATAATAATGACTATTACTTTATAATGTAATAACAAACAAAGAAAAAACAGAAACTAATACCGAATTAATAAAGCTTGATTTAACTATTCTGAAATTTAATTAAATATTGATAAAAAAAATTCGAAATAAAATTCTTGATAAAATAAATTGAGATAAATGAATTTATCAACTTAAAATTCGAACATAAAAAGACTCTAAAAATGAATTTTTGTACTTGGTTGTATAGTGTAGTGGTTATCACTTTCGGTTTTGATCCGGACAACCCCGGTTCGAATCCGGGTACGACCTCTATTATTTTTTTTTGTTAGGTTGAATAATTGATCTAAGGTTTTTGTTAGTGTTGTTACTTGTGTAGAAAAAATTGGGAACACTTAAAAATTTCTTCAAACTTTAACTTTCTTCACTGTGAGGATTCAAAACTTGTTTCAGTCCAATTTACATTTCGTGTAAACAGAATAGATCCAAGAATTTTTTAACGCGTTTTACACATTTTATGTTTTTAAAATTCAAGATTCAACAATGTGTTAAATTTATCGATATTTTGCTTTGGAAGTAGAATAGAAATTACGATTAAAAACATTGAACCAATGGATAAATTCAATATATCGAATGACAATCCCACACGAAGTAATAATCACTCATTAAATAAATTGTTATTAAAAGATGATGAAGATGGTACAGATAAACAACCAAGACTTTCATTTTTTTATGATTCAAGTGCAATCAAACCAAATTCAAATAAAGAGAGGGTATTAGATGAAATTGATAGAGTTGAGCAATTAATTACAAGCAATTTACAAAAGATTAACAATAATTTAATAAATTCAAATAATATTATAAGTAATAAAATTCTAATTAATTTGGAAAAGTTTAATAAAAATTCCAACAGAATTTACAATAACATTAATCATATTAAAGAATTTTTCGAAAATGCTGCAAATGTTAATATTTTAACAAAAAAAGATATTGAATTTGTTAATGATAATAGTAATGGTAATGACTTCACAAGTAGTTTTCTTGAAATGAATGAATCAACTAGCAATAACTTGGCGAATAACCAATCAACAAGTTTCATAAATAATTCAAGTTTACATGAAATTAACCCTTTAAGCACAGATAATAAGTCAGGAAATACATCAAAAAAAAGTTTAATCAGTTCAGAAATCTCTGAATTTAGAGATATCAAGGATAGATATAAAATAAACTTAAATATTAATGAAGATGAAAGTGAAGATGACGAGGGGGAAAGAGAAACGACATATACAATTACTAATTTCAAAAATTTACCCAATTTTTCAAAAGAAGATAGTGCATCAACCAATACATTTTTGAAAGGATTTAAAGTGAATATTGATGATGAGTCGACAAGTAGACAAAAAATCGTACATCAAAAAGAAAAAGCTGATGATAATCCAACCAATAAATATGTTAAAGATATAATGAGTGGATATGAATCACCACCATGGGAAGATCCACCAGCTTTAGAATCATCTAAATTCACTAGTTTCAGTCACCACAAAAAACGTAAATTGAGTGATGCAGTAGATAACAATGAAGTAGCTGATGATGATGATGATGATGATGATGAGGAAATTGAAACTAGTGATGAAGATGTTAGTATACGATTTCCAGCATCACCAAAATATGGAGCAGGTGGTAAACTTTTAAGAACTGATAAAGGTAGACAAATTGCACTTGATTTTGCCAAATCAGAAATGATGAAAAACCATCCAATACTTTCATTACAAGCAGAAGCCAATAAAGATAAAAAAATATTTCTAACATCCGATACAGAAACAACCGAAAAGAATCCGTTTAACAGTACAACTACTGATTTTAATCAATAAGGAAACTACGTATACGATGGAATTTCAAAGTCAAACTGAATTTTTTACTGCAACTGCAAGAAAAATTAGAAGTTTCAACAATTGTCCGAACACAGATTATAACAAAACCTAGTATTGCCTGTGCTAGCACCCTTAAAGAAGTCGCTTATATCTTATGAACTCTTATCGCCGTTGAATCCAGTGTAAATCGCTGATGATTGACAGCGAAGAAATTTTTAGTTTGTTTTGATTTGGTTTAGGCAACTTCAAAAAATCTTCTTATGAAACGTGTCTTGCTGAAACTTTGTACTTCTATTCTTTTAGGCATACATATATAAGAATATATATATATACACATATATAATTATATCATTCCCATATGTTACCACCCATACAAAACATAAGCAGATCTACTACGCATCATCGTCAGTTTCTGATCATCGCCATTGCCTGCATCGTTCTCACATGCAGCTACCTCTATTATGAACACATTTATTCCATGACTTCACCATCACTCAAATATCCGCTATCACATCACAATGTTGAAAGCTTTTCTCAAATACCCAACCATTCCACATTGTTACAAGCGTATGAACATAAAAATCCAAGCGATCAGAATAAATTATACAGTTCGATTTATGGGCCCTTTGTCCCGCAGCCGACTGAACATCATGAGCCGTTTAACGCCATCTCTTTGGTTTTTGTCACTGGAATGTTTGTTGTCAGCATAGTTCTTTGCTCATAGACAATAAAAGGCATTTTCGTCAATTATGCCACGATGGCAAATTAATCTGCCGAGATATTTGATGAGAATGGATTGGATTTCTTAGTGACAGCGTTGGAGTTGAATGTTGACGTTATAGATAATTGAATTGGAATGGAGACTGAGGCAACATTTGTTTTGAGCAGTTGTTCGATAACTGCAACCTCTCACTTCATCTGGACATCAAGTCGAACGGTGGGAGTTTACTTTCTTTATATACAAATCTAGAGTTGATATGAAGTAGCCTCCACATCTACTTCTGGTCCAAATTCCGATTGGATTGAATCGCTTATAACATGTGTATAACTAATCTATAATACTGGTAATTACTCTTTTTATCAGATAGGGCGGTCGTTCTACAAGTATGATCACTCAATATTGCACTGAATTCGGTAACTGTATCGCCTAGGCAGGTAACATTGTCGTTTCTTACAGCGTATCTGGATACATTGCTTCGGAACCAATGCCACAGATGATCCGCAAGTAATTCTGTAACGTTCATGCTCGCTCTGACGAATTCGGATTCGATGCCCGCCCATTTTAACACAGTAGTTAATAATAAATGTTGGCCGATTGATATTCCAAAAGAGGAAATACCAATTATTTTACCTGCCTCAAAAATCTATAAAATCAACAAGCTGCCCTTCATCTTCTGCTTTCTTCTATAACGGTTCCCACGTTTCTTTAATATTAATATAGGCTGTATTAATAAACTATACTAATTATTAATCAATATCAAAAACGTTCTCAATGACTTTAGATTATATACAAGTTGCAATAAAGAAGCAAGAAAGTCTTATCGAAAAGATTCCAAAGGAATGGGTTTTATCTAAAATACCATCAGCAGACGATGAACCAAATGTCAATTTATTTGTTGACAAAGTAGTTCCCGAAGTTGAAAAAGAAATCACCAATAAAACCGCAGAGCAATTATTAAGCTTACAAGAGTCGGGCAAATTAACTGCAATGGAAATTGCAAATGCTTTCTGTCATAGGGCTGCATTGGTTCATCAATTAACTAATTGTTGTACTGAAATATTTTTTGAACGTGCGTTTGCAACTGCTAAATTACTAGATGATTATTTTGCTAAAAATGGTGAACTGAAGGGTAGGTTACATGGTATTCCAATTTCTTTAAAAGATCAAATTAATTTACCTGGTATTACAACTGCAATTGGTTATATTGCTCCTCATATTAGTGAAGAATATGAATTAATGATCACACATAGAAAGTCAAGAGATGATATGTCATTAGTTGCTAAAATTTTACAAGATGAAGGTGCTGTTTTTTATGTTAAAACAACTGTCCCAATGGCAATGCTGGGTATGGAAACCACAAGTAATTTATCAGTGACTTCTAATTCAGTTGATAGACATAACGCTGCAGGTGGTTCATCAGGTGGTGAAGCTTCATTGATTGCTGGTGGTGCTTCAATTATTGGTTTAGGTACTGATATTGGTGGATCAATCAGAATTCCAAGCAATGCTCAAGGTATTTTCGGTCTAAGACCAAGTTCAAATAGATTTCCATATCTTGATATTGCAAACTCTTATCCCAATCAACTTGCAATTTGTTCGGTTCTTGGTCCAATGGCAAGAACCATCGATGATTTAATGTTAGTTTCCGATGTTATTTTAAGTAATAACTTAATTTACAAAGATCCAAAGGTTTTACCATTAAAATGGAACCATTCAGTCTTTAAGGAAAATAGTACTACAATTAATGATAAAATTAAATTGGGTTTTTTGAAATGGGACAATGAAATTTTACCACAACCACCAATTCTCAACAATATTGAAAAATTACAAAAGAAGATATCATCTTCATCATCTGCATCATCATTATTTGATTGTATTTCACTTGATAAAGTTCCAGTTGAATTTTCAAAATTAGGTAATTTAATAATTAGTATTTATCTTACCGATAGTTTCAATGAAATTGAAAAATTTGCAAATTTAAGTGGTGAACCATTACCTCCAATTTTAGCAGATACTTACATTAGACCAGGTAAAGAAGATACAGTTTCAGAATTTTGTGATAAAGCTGCATTAAAATATAAATACCAAGTTGAATTTGATAAAATTTTTGATGAAGTTGATTGTTTTATTATGCCAACGTATGCGGCAACAAGTTGGACGCATAATGATTTTTCAAATATTAGTAACTATTATACAAGAGTTATTAATGTTTTAGATTATACTGCAATGTCGTTCCCTGTGGGGGTCGTCACTTCCGAGGATACTGGTTATGAAAGATCATCGTTTGTTAATTCTATGGACGAAAATATTTGGAAATATTTTGATCTTGAAAAGCAAATTGGAAAACCTGTTTCATTACAACTAGTCTGTAAAAGATATCACGAAGAACAATGCTGTGCAATTGTTAAGAAGATTCAAGAAATTATTAATCAATAATTGATTTTTTGTTTAGTTTCGTCTTTGACTTTAGATATGGTCGACTTTAGACATAAATTTTATACTTTATTTTTCGTTACATAAATTCGTTATAAAAAAGAGTAGTCGACAAATTGATTAATTGTAGTAATAGTAATATATAATATTCTGAAAATGCAATGAATAAACCTAAATAGTTATACAGTAAAAACATGATAAATTTTGGAAAAAAAAGGAAAACTGAAACTAAGTGTAATATTGTACATAAAATAAAATTAAATGTTGATTTATTGAGTTTTCTTTAAATCAGTTGAAATATATTCTCTATCATCACTTGCACCTTCAACATCTTCTCTAATTTTATCCATTAACTTTGATTGTTTTGCCCAAGTTTTCTTGTCAACTCTTTTTTCTTTATCAAATAATTCTTCATCAGGTTTTCTATAAGAACCACCTAATCTGTCCCATAAAGTTGTAAATTGACCATAATTGTAATTGAAGTATAAATGATGAATTGTGTGACAGGCAGCACCATTAACAACTGGATCATTTGATAAATATTCACCATCATGAATCATAACTGTCCAAAAATTAACAAATGTGAATAAGAACAAATAGGATATTTTATGTAATGGGAATAAAAATGGATAAATATGATAAGGTAATGATTGAAAATAGCCATCAACTGGATGGAAGGCATGAGAAGCAAATGGTGTACAAACAATCCACTTATGATGAGGTTTATGTAAAACTTTATAAAGTGGTGGCCAATGTAAACCTCTATGAATGAAATAGATACCACAATCAGTAAATAAAAGAAATGAAGGAAATTGTAAAATAATCGATTTCCAACCACCATTTGAATCATCAATATTATAATAAAGTTTGGAATAACCATGAAGTTCTAATAAAAACCATGGAACTGTTAATAACACCATAACAGGAATTGCAGTGGAAGCTTGATAAATTTCCAGGAAGATTTGATTTTTCAAATATCTTGGATGATTAAAATTGGATTTATCATAAACGAACTTAAATGAAAAATAAGCAACTATGAAATATAATAACCAACCGAAAACTGAAGTAACCAAAAATAAAGAAAGAGTTTGTCTTAAAATATTTGATCTTGATAATAGAGACATACTTGAATAAACAGTTTCATCAAAGAAATAATAATCAGCGTTAAATCCATAAATTTTTTTAGGAATTGTAGAAGATGAATTGTTTGTAAAAGTATCTAAAACATTAGAAATAAAACCTGGAGCTTCTGGTATATAAGGTTGAATCGTCTTTGGCAATAATTTTGCATAAACTTTATCAAAGAGATAAGTATCGAAAACTTCTAAGACTAAATCCATGATTGATTGATGATAATAGTAATAATGGATTGATTGTTTGTAAAACAGAAATTAACTAGATTGAATTGAAATTATCGTATGAAAAAAACCAATAAAAAAAGAAAATAAACAGTTTATATACCCAAAAGACAGTCCAATATAAGACGATTAATGAAACGGGTTAAACAACAACAAAAGAGAGAAAATGGGGCAAAACCTCTGTAAAGATAGTCTGCAAATGGAACTTTGTAGGTGGAATTTGGTGAGAATTATTTATTTTTCACGATGGGGTGGTTTTCTGTTCTCGTTCCGCTCGTTCCTCTCGTTCAGATCGTACACGTCGTTCCGGTCGTATAGATGGCAAAAGTAGCGGACAACGGTTCTGCGTCGATTGACGCAAAAAAAAAGCTTAGTCTAATATAGCAGATGGCGCTTTTAATGGTGAAGATAAACCCTATGTAATTTGTATATTGGTGGAGCTAGTGGTTCTCCATAGCCATTGCAGTTACTAAAGTACTTCCAAGACATAAATTGGATTATTAGTATCACTTTTATTTTCGTTTCGTTTCCTCCTCTTTCCTTTTGAATCATTATTATTGTTATCACAATCAGCGTCAGACTCATAAATAATCCGAAACAAAGGAATTCGCAAACTTGAAATTCGAAAATCTCAAAAATCAAAAATCCCAAAAATCTCAAAATTTCTCCTCTCAAAAAAAAAAGAAATCAAAAAATCAATAATTAAAAATTAAAAACCAAAAAAATTGAGACATAATCCCCAAGCTCTATTTTTACTTGCTATTTTTCTAATTAACGGAATTGCAGGATCCGTAACTAATAAAATATAGAAGTTTTTGCCAGGTTTAAATAAATACTGAATAATAGCAATTCATTCTCAAATTTACTATACTTGAAATCCACTTTTCTTTCCTTGAGTAAACCAATCATGATGTTATCAAAAGTCTCAAATCTTAATAAACTATCAAAATTAAATAGTTTGTTATTAAAATCTTCAATAAGGTTAAATAGTTCGACAACCAAACAACCAATTCCTGATGTCAAAAACACTTACAGAGTTAATGATAATTCAAATTTCCCTGAAGATGCAGCAGATGCAACTTCAACAATTTTAGCTGATGCAATTGATTTCCAAAAGAGAATTCAAGCAAAGGATAGAGTCACTTGGTGGGAAATTTTAGAAAAAAAAACTCAAAGAAAGAAAGAAGGGAAAGAAATTGATTCTCTTACTATGGATGATGTTAAAACAGCTAAAATTGTTGAAAAGACAAGAAATGATTCCTTTTCTTATATCACTTTACCATTTAAAGATGACTTATTTCTAAGAGATTTTTACATTAATTCTCCAGGTAGGTTAAGATTCGGACATTTATTCCAAGATTTAGATGCTTTAGCTGGTAGAGTTGCCGCAAAACATTGTTTACCTGCTGAACCAATGAATGTTACTGCTTCAATTGATAGAATTTATGTTACCAAAAAAATCGATGAAATTGATAAGTATAATTTCTTAATTGTTGGTTATGTTACTTACACAGGTAATTCATCAATGGAAATTTGTATTAAAGGTTTTGCTTATGAACACAATTTACCAAAAAGTGATACAATTGATCCATCACTTGTTGAAAAAAATTCAAAGAAATGTTTCCTTTCAGCAAATTTTACATTTGTTGCTAGAAATCCAGCAACTCATAAAGCTCATAAGATTAACAAATTTTTACCGGGTACAGAATTTGAATGGATTGAATATAAGAGGGCTGAATCTCATAATGCTGCTAAAAAGTTAAGAGCTAAAACTTCATCACTTGATAAGGTTCCACCAACTGCAGTTGAATCAAAAATGATTCATAGTTTATATCAATCTTCCAAAAAATTGGATAGTTTAGCACCAGGTGAAAAACCCGAAAATGTTGTTTTAATGAAAAACACAATACAAACTGCAACTCAAGTTCAACAACCTCAATATAGAAATAGGCATGGTATCATCTTTGGTGGTTATTTATTAAGACAAACTTTTGAATTAGCTTATTGTGCAGCTGGTGCATTTTCAAGAAGCTATCCAAGATTTATTTCATTAGATAATACTACTTTTAAAGCTCCTGTTCCTGTTGGTTCAGTTTTATCAATGTCTGCTGAAGTTTGTTATACTGAACATATTCATGAACCACATGAAGATTCTGAATCATTAAAAGTTTTATCATCAATTTTAAAAGATTATGATACAGCAGCAAACCAATTGAGCTCAGATAGTCGTGAATATCTTTCAACTCCAGGTACTTTAATTCAAGTTCAAGTTGATACAAAGGTTAGTTCTTTAAGCAATGGTTCAAAATTCACTGAAAGTGGTACTTTTGTTTATAGTTTTTATGTTCCAAGAGATGTTGAAGGTCTTGATTCCCCAGGTTATTCATCTGTTATTCCTGAATCTTATGGCGAAATGATGGATTATGTTGAAGGTAAAAGAAGAGCTTACGAAACTGCTGCTTATGCTCAACAATTGAAACTATATGGTGAGTTAGATTAGTTTTTATTATATTATTCCGTAATTTGTTTTTTAGTTTAAGTAATTTTTTTTAAATTATATTTTATAAGTACAAAATTATAAAGTTTAAAAAAAATAAATTATTCAATAAGTAAGTAAGTAAGTAAATGGAAAAAAAAGAAAATATAAATTATATTAATTAAAAAACTGAAAAGAAAAGTGTGAATTTAAAAGAGTGACAAAGTAAGTTTTTTTTTTTTCAATAAAAGCAAGGAAAAAAGAATGAAAATAGTATACATATGTGAAAAAAGAGTTGATAGAAGAAAAAGCTCGTTTATAGTTTGTCGAAAGAATCTGTGTCATTGTCATAATTGTTAGCATTATATAATTCCGCATGATATGATTTTTCTTCTCTTTGAATAGTTCTTGAATAGGAACCACGATTTTCAAATCGCATCAATTCAGCCTCCGAACTAAGTGAATTATATGATGGATCTCTGGAAAAATTATTTGCTTGTGTATTCTCATCTAATGGTTTTAAATTTAAGTTAAAATCTTTACTATTTGTTCTATTTGTTTCACTATCAAACATTGAATCTGTACTATCATTTAGATTTCTTAGTTTTGAAATTGATGGTAACATCATTTGAGATTTTCTAATTTTATCATTACTAACCACATTAACAGTTAATAAATCACTTGTTGCAACAGTTGCCAATGAACTCAACGAATCTCTTGTTTTCAGGTTACCATTTGATGATTTTCTCCATGAATTGAAAATTCCACTGCCTGATGATTTATTTGCCATATCTAGCAAATGATCTGTACTCACTTGTTGATTTGCTGCTTCATACAAATTGCCATATGATTTATCAGTTAATGTCGATTGTGCAGTTGAATAATATGATGATTGATCAGTATCATCCTTTTCTAAATTACCTAAATTTTTTTCAGCTAAAATTCTTGCAGATGTGGTATCCATTGCAAGTGTATCATTTGATGCATCAGATTTATTCATGAAAGGTGGCACTGCTGGATCGTTACCCTTTTCATCATCATCAGAGTTCTTTCTACGTTTTGCACAACAACAAAAGAAAATAAATATACTTGCAACAATAATAGCAATTATTGGAATTGCAACACCTAATGCAATTGCAATTTTCTTTTTTGTATCGGGGTTGGATCTATTACTGCTATTATCTGGGACGACTAAAATATCAGATGATGTTGGAACAATAGATGATGAGGTAGTGGAAGAAATTGTAGAGGATGTGGAAGATGTTGTGAAACTCATCATTGAACTATAATTTGAGCTTGCTAAAGTTACAGAACTTGTAAATGAGGAAGAATGTATTGATGATACTCTAGTTGATGAAGAATAATATGACGAAGATGACGATGGATTACCAACAATAAAAAAGTTCATAGATTGTCTCATACTATTCATACTTGCATCTAATTCAACTGAAACAAAGTCAAAATCATCGGGAACTTGTCCAATAAATGTATTATTTGAATGATAAAATGTTAACCAGTCAACATCAAAGGTGACTAATAATTCTGTGGCTGTTTTATTTTGGAAATAAGAATCAGGTAGAGTATATTTGAAAAATGAACCATCATTAACGGTTATGTTTGAAATTGAATCAATAGTGAAAATAGTATGTAGAACATTAATATCAAAATTCATAAAAATTGAATCTCCATAGATATCAAATAATGTAACATTAACAACAACATTTGAAGTTTGATCAGTTGGAACAGTTCCAGAAATTTTAGAATTATCAATAATACTAACCCAGCTTGGACCATTGTAATTTTCAACATTTTTAATTTGATCTGTTTCAATTAAATTATTATCTAGATAAATTTCATCAATTGGTAAATCAATTTGAAATGATTCGCCAGCATTTGTCATAATTGAACTTTCATAATATGTTGAATTTTTGATGTATAAACTATGACCACCAACAACAATACTAAAATCTGAATAAACGGCAGAATAACCTTCATAATCAGTTGCAATTAAAGTCAAGTCAAATTCTAAACTAGGAGCATCTATTGAGTTAATTGCTGGGGCAACACCTGAAAAGGTTAATGAAGATTCGTCAAAGAAACACCAACTTGGCAATGAAGTTCTATTCGAACTTTTACCGTAATAAGATACAATTTCATTATTTGAACTTGAAGGAATCTTGAAAGTATTTTTATCAAAAGTGATTTTGAAGGATTCTTGAGAACCGAAAATAATACCGTTGTAGCCATTTGTATAACCAATTGATTGTAGTTGTTCCGTTACGGTATCATCTGCGTTAAGTTGCGGTGATGGTTGTTCTGATAAATAAATTGAACATGACTGATTTAAACTATTTTGATTGTCAGAACCTTGTAAAATAAAATCAATTTGACCACTATTTTGACCGTCATTTGGTAAACCCGAAAAAGATAAAGAACTTGAATCAAAACTTAACCATTCAGGTAAATTATAAGCTTGATAGTTTACCGTAGATGATTCAGATTTAAAAGTTTGTGGATTGATTATAAATTTATAGTTTTCACCAATTCGTGCAATATCAGGGAGTTGTTCATTAAATGGGAAACCAATATAAGGATCAGCCATGACCTTTAGAACATTTAAGGTAGAAAATATCAGGAAATTCGATGATAATTTCATGGTACTGACGTTGTATCTTGTGTAGGTTTATTAAGGTGAAGTAGAAATGGATACACAGATTTGACGGGATAAAACAAAACAGACAGTGTAACTAAAGTTAAAAAAAACAGCAGCCAAGATACTGGAATGCTTGTTGTGGTAAGTACCAAAGTTGCTGTAGTTCTGAAAAAAGGATTGGCTCTTCCCAAAACAGCGTTTTTATTATTGTTTAACTTTCGTACGTGTAAACAAAAAAACACGCTTTTTTCAGGGGCAGCGTTTTTTCGTACGCGTCAAGATAAATTTCGCGTTTTTCTTTGATTTGCGACTATCGACGAATACTTAACAGGTTACACGCAACTATTATACATCATATATTAGCAAAGAGTAATTTGTTGGAACTTGTCGAACATTTTGTACTTAAACATCAATGGGGTTGAAAAATCAAACTTCATTGTAATAATTCTATAATGCAAACTGAAATTTGTAATGTTATACGTGTCATACAATGTATGTATGCGGTTTGTTGTAATTAAAGGTTCTTGATTTAAATTGTTCCTCAGAGACGTAATATGCTATCACGAACTTTATACATACCTTAACACGTGAATCACTATAGATTTCACTTTTCAATTGTAGAATCACTTGTATCACCGCCTGTACAAGATCCACCACCTAAATTAAAAAAATTAAAAATCATCTACTGTTATTTAAGTTTGTAATATAACGTTGACCAGATTTCTTTACAAAGTATTGACGTTATTTCCAACTCCAGCTGTTACAGTTTTAGATAGTGGTATTTAATTTATTGGAATGTTATAGTCCCTTTAAATTGGTCAAACAAATAAATAGCAATGTGTTAGTAGGCCTAGCTGATATCAACACAAATGATACAATTTCAAATATTCAACTGTTAACTGTTTAGACGTTAACAACTTCAAAACAATTAATTTTAGCAAAAACATAGAGAGATTTTAGAATTGAAGATTTTGTTAAAAACCAATGATTCATAGGATACAGTTGTCATAAAATTCAATTCACAGTTCCTCGTTAAGGATTCAGACGTTAATGGTTTTTTACAATAAAATTATTTCCCAAAAGAATAATCTAAATTGAAATGAAAAAACTTGAAAACTAAGTTTTCGTTTATATCAACAATTCTGGCTTTAGTGGTTGAACAAAAAAATTCCTAGTTCGAAAATTTAACCTCCAAATAACAAATATTAAATGAGTGTTGATTTGCCATATTTTGACTGGCTACCGAATTCTCTGCTTAGAAGCAATTTTCTGGAAAATTTGTGTTCAGAAAAATTGTAACAGATTAAGAGTCAGTGTTCTTCATTTAACATTTGTTGAAATTGTAAGGAATTTTGAAATTTATACATCAATTAAGGATTGAGTAGATTCCTTATTACTTGAATAGAGTAAATCATTAAAAATGGTTAATACTATAATTCCTGAAAAGCCCTTTTCTCTTGAATAAAACACCAATGATCATATTTTCTTAGCCAATCCCATAGCCACCACAATAGATTTCCAAAAAAAAGTTGTGTTGTTAGAGAATAAAACCCTTTTTTTTGAGCTAAAAATATTTGTAAAGTTTTCAAGGAGATATCTTCTTTTACCTTCAAACTTTAAAATTGAAGCAATTATTTTGCATAAACAACTTGTAAAAGTCAATAGCCACAACTTTTAAAAAGAGTTCTTTTAATTATTAATTTTAAGGCAAAAATGTACTGTAACAGATCATAAACAATAGGTCATTGTGGAACAACATTTGTACTACATAACCAATTAGAATTCGGCATTACTCAGATTTTCGCATTTTCGCATTTTCATCACATGAATTAAACGACGAATTGGACAGAAATAGAGTGAAAAGTAAGAGTTTATCTTTAATTAGTATAAGCAAACTGATACTAAACTTTGATAATGGGAAACATCATGTCCGCATCCTTTACACCTGAATGTGATGAATTAAAGCAAAAATACGATAATTGTTTCAATACTTGGTATTCTGAAAAGTTTTTGAAAGGTCAAGGTTTACAAAATGAATGTGAAGAATTTTGGGATCAATATAAAGCATGTATTGATATACATTTAGCCAAACAAGGGATAAAACCTCTGCTGGATGAGGTTAGAAAGGAACTGCCTTTTGAAAATGATGGTAAACCAATAGATCCAGAAAAAAAATAATAAATACTACTAATCAAGGATATTTATTAACATAACATTTACCAAGAATATCTTATCTGTATATAGGAAAATTAATTATGTATACAAAAAAAAGCGTATATAACACATTAAATGTAAATTAAAAGAAATATACCATAAAATCAAGGATTCTAATTATAATCATCAAAATCATCCTTAAATCCACTTAATCCATTATCAACTTCACCATCATCATCATCATCGTCCTCATCACTATCACTATCATCGTCACCTGGTTGTGCAAGACCTGGGGTTAAACCAGAGATTGAAATATGACCCTTTGAAATTCTTTCATTGAATGAGTTTAATTTTGCATTGTTTCTCTTCTTTAATAATAATTGTTTATCCTTCAAGTCTTTTAATTTTTTTTTAGTTGAATCGATATTTGATAGTTTCAAAATATCATTTTGTAAATCTATTAAATCTTCATCATTTTTAATCATGTCAATTTTTTCTAAATCTTTTAATTTATTATTAATTATTTCATTTATTATTTCATTATCACCATTATCTAATTTACTTTGTCGTATGATTTTTTTATTAATTAATTCATGATCTTTCATAATTTTATTTCTCAGCTTTCTATCCTTTTGTTTTGATTTTTTCAAGTTTTTAAAATTCTCTTTGAATTTACCAGTTTTGGAGTTCATTTCAATAATTTTACTAGCTTCATGTTTAGATTTACTAATTTTTTCTTTATTCTTTGTAATTTTTTTATCTGTTGTTTGTAAATACGTTGATAATAAGTTATCAACAATATTAAGTGATTGTGCCTTTGTTTTCTTGTTCTTGAACATAGTTGGATTGATAAGTCAATAAAAAGTTTCGATAGTAAAGATTAAAAGAAAAAAAATTTCATGTTGAAAAAAAGGTATAAAAAAATAATGCGCCACCATTTCTCATCCGCCACATTGCCATTAAATAAACATATAGGCGTTATTCGTTATTCGTTATTCGTTATTCGTTAATAGAGTTACATAAAAGATCAAAAGGAGAGGAAAAAAATGTTATAATAAAAATATAAGAGTTATAGAAATAAGAAAGGAAGAATAGATAGAAAGAGAGAATAAAGTGAATAATAGAAAATCTAGAATCTGATATAAATCATAATTTTGATTTAAGTTGTTCTTTTGATAATACATCTTTCAATTCTTGTAAACTAACAGTTAAGAAATAAGCCATTTCATTAACATTTAAATTGAATGCATTTTCTTTATAATTTGAAACATTAATATGTAACCAGTTTTTATTAATCATATAAGCAAATCCAAAACCTTCAGGTACAACAGGAGCAAAGCCCCAACCGTTGAAATTTTCTGAACTTAATTGTGAAGTTGAAAGATACCAATGTTGTGAATAATTAAATATTGGATTATTGAAAAAGGCATTAACAATTTTTGAATTTTTAGTTGAGTCATCAAACATTTGTTTTAAACCAAATAAATGTCTATCAACACCAAAACCGGAACTTGCTAATCGTATATAATTACCATGAGATTTAATTGCATTTCTAAAAGATTCTATTTTTTGATCATTCGATACTGAAGTATTTTCCCAATCTTTAACAAATTTTAGAGTTTCACTGGAAACTGATCTACAAGTTTCAGTTCTACCTTTAAAATATTTTCTAGTTGCAGCGGATTCATAAGTTGGTCTTAAAGTACCAGTGTATTTATAATAAGCTAATTGAATTAACATTTGAACAAAACCATCAGGTGATGCTTTTAATAACTTGATATCATCTTTACCAAATCCAAAATATTGCCAAGTTTTAATATCTAAAGAATTGACAGTTTTATTAAAAACTTCAGTTTCTCTTGTGATTGCATTTGTAATTTCGTTATTAACATCAAAAGTTAATTCTTGATATTTAGGAGGTTTAGCAGTGACATAATCATCAACATTGATTTCCATATTTGAAAGTTGTTTAACTAACCAATCATTTAGCCTTGCATTTGGTGTACCATCCATTTTAGAATGTTCACCAATGAATCCAGAACCACCATTTTTAGAAATCAGAAATTGAATTGGTTTATCAAACCATCTATTTGTACCATTACCATGCCAAGCATTTCTTGATTTTGCTTCAATAGTCTTTGGTAAATTATCATCAAGACAAATTACAAATGAAGATTTGAAAATGCTATTTAGATTGATTTGATTCTTGATTGATATTTTTTCCAAAACTTTGAAATTTTTGGACCATTCATCTCTATTTGAAGAAGTTAAAATACCAATTGGACTTTTATTTTCCTCTTTATTTAAAGAATCATCTCTAATTGCTTTGATACCATTGAAAATTTGGTTAAATGATAAAACTTGATCAGTTTGTTCATCATGGGTTTGTAATTTATAGATATAATTATTTGAAATAATCAACATAAATCTATTTTCTTTACCATCAAACTTTAAATTAATATCTCTTTGATCAGCTGGAACTCTTGAATTATTGAACATCCATTTAAAACCTTCCATACAAAAAGGACTATTTTTAACCAATTCAGGTTCTAAAGTTTCATTTTCAATACTTTGCATGAAATTTAAAACATTAATTGTAATGGCAGTCGCCTTTAAAACTTGATCTTTACCAATTATGGTGTTAAAATCCTTATGATGAAAAAAATACGAGACAAATGGAGATACAGGATCTCTATAATCTAAATAAGCATAATTATCCCAAAATTCAGATAACCAATTTCTTTTATCACTTGCAAATTCTTCTAATTTTGATTGTAATTTCAAACCATCATTTGAATGTTGGAAATCATCAATTTTTTTACAATAGTTTAAAAATTCGACATCTTTTCCACCATTTGGATAAAAGGGTTTAATTGATTCTTTAAATAATGTTAAAGTTTGATCCAATTTTGGAACTGGTAATGAAGGTAAGGAATCTTGATATTTGAACAATTCACCTTTGGTCATTCTGATTGTGGATTTTGAAAAATACCTGTGGGAAAATTTAGTAGAAGTTGTTGATAGTTTGTGTAGATTATTCATAAGAGTTAATTCGGGCAATTGTTGTTTAATTTATACCAAAATGTATACACATGGGGGACTCGGGATAATTAGGGAGAGGGATAGCCACTCTTTTTATACATGGCTAGGACAAAGCTGGTGCCCCACTGATCACTTCCCGCTTCGGAGGGTCGGAGTATTTTTTTCTCGTGGAGGACTCCGCAGTGCGGGCGAGAAGGAGAAAAGGAATGTGCGGTGATAAGAAGGCTTAAACATCGTTATTCATGCTACAAACTCATAGATAAACACGTAGTCGGCTGCTTTACCTTGCCATCCACGATTACCACTGGCAGAAACCATGAATCGGCATGTTGGATCAACATACATATCACTTAGTATACCACCGTTGTGACCAGGGACAATAGTAAAGGGGATTTTTGATTTTTTGGCTGCTGCTGCTGGATCCTGGTAATTTCTTAAATCGTATAATCTTATATTATCTTGGCAACCACATAAGATGTAATTTTTGTTTGGCAAAGTTCGAACACAGCTGATACTACCGGAAGCGTTGGGGAATTTCATTAGTTTCTCAATTTTAGTAGGGTTTCTTAAATCGTATTCTTCAATGGATGAGTTTCTTCTACCAATGAAAATTGAATCACCATCAATGGACCAAGTTGCAGAGAGACACCAAGGTGGTGAGTGTTTAGAAACTGGGATTTTCAAAACCAAATTTGAATTTTTGGATAATCTACTATCCCATATGTTCACCGTACCATCGATGGATGAAGATAGGAAAATGTCATTTGATGATTGGGAACCTTCATAAGTACCAGTTTGTAATGAATCACGTTGTAACTTAGTAATATCTCTATTACGTGGTGGTGATTGCGGTGTGATGATATTTGTTTCATCATCTCCATGATTATCATTATTATTATCATTATTATCATTATTACTATCATCATTATTAGTGTTATTATTTCCATCCTCATTTTCCTCTTCATCATCAAATAAGGAATCCATATCATCATCATTATCATCATCCTCTTCATCTTTCATGGATTGCCAATTAAAATCCGTCCCTATGGTGGGTCTATATTGTAGAGCAGTGATTTGACCGGTTGATTTAATGAAGGAGTTAATATTTTGACCATTATTTAAATCCCATTTTAGGATTTTCCTATCCCAAGAACCCGAAAGAAAATTAGTTTGATCTGAATTCAAGACGATTGAAGAAACAGTATTTGAATGGTAATTGTCTTTATTTTGTATATTTTTATCATTTGCATTTTTAAAATACCATTGAATGGAACCTTCATTTGATTTAACTGATTGCAAAGTAATTGAACCATTTTGTAACCCACTTAATAACCAATTACCATTTTGTTCCGCACATAATGAGAAAACAGGACTTAACTGAGGCTCAAAGAATGAACCGTCTGATGGATTTGAAGAGATCTTTTTCTTAGTAGAAGCAGGGGTGGAATTACTTGTTAGTTGATTTAAATTTGATTTATAAAATGGGATTTCATTTTCCCAGTATGAACAGATAACACCATTGAATAAGATTGAATCGATTAATTGATGTCTTTGTGACACAGTTAGTAGATTTTTACCTTGAACAGACTGGAAAAAATCAAATTTTCTAATTAAACCATCTTCACCACCTGTAAATAACCATTTTGGACCCTTTGTAAGTGAAATAGAATAGACTGACGATGCATAAGGAATGGCCACAATGGGGTTTATTTCTGATATTTGTTTAGTTAACGAATCTTCGATTAATTGTTTACGTGACATGGTTTAAGAAGATAGTTAAGTAAAGAAAGTGACGAAAAAAGAAAAAAAAGACAAATCAATTTAATGAGAAAAAATGAATAAATAAATGATTCTTACGAACACTACTATCTATTATCTATTATCTATTATCTATTATCTATTATCTATTATCTATTATCTATTATCTATTATCTATTATCTATTATCTATTATTCTAATTATATACTAACTCTAACGACCATTTTGAGATTGAGTTGGCGATTTAACATTATCATCAATTAGATGTAAGATAAAATAAATATAGGTGATACATACCTGGTGGTAAAGTTGCAAACGTTAAAGCATTTTAAAAGAGCACTCATTTGTGATCTAATATCTGAGTAGGTGCTTCACTTACTTCACTACCATACTAGTATTGTGCCTAGTAAACAAATAAAACCCACACATAGTAGATATTATGTCAAAAACACCAACCTCTTCCACACTATCATTATATTTATTCTTGACAGTAAACATCGAGATCCCAATCGCACCTGCTATTGGGTTCAGAATACCGAAGGTAACCGCAGCAATTCGACCAACTGCACTGATGCGACCAACCGGATATCCAGTAACAACAAGCAAGAAGATGAATGTCACAGTGAATAAACATAACCCATTCTGCTTGGCCTCTTTTGGGAAGTAGGATTTGGTGACATGTTCCAAAGCCGGAACGTAGAAAGACCCGAAATACGCAGGTGCAAGAAGAGGTAACAGTAGAAGAAATCTGACCACGACCGAAAGCATGCTGAACAATAGTAGGTGAAGTTCTTCAGGCAGATTGCTGGCTAGTCGGACTGTTGACCCAGTTCGACGGTGACAGTACTGGGCCAGCACTTGGGTTTTGGTGGGAGATCCTGGGAAATCCTGGGAAAATGAAAAACGCCCACGCGGAGAATATATGGGGCCGTTGGACGTTCATTGTTGGACGCTGTCTGTTTGCTCTTGTTTCTTTTGTCATCACGAGCCATGTGTGACTTTGAATACGTGGTGTACACCGACAAACTGACCTTCCAGTATCCCGATGAAGGTAGACTAGGATTGGAAGATATCGATATCAAATTGAAGAAGGGAGACAAGTATTTGTTGGTTGGACCAAACGGTGCTGGTAAATCCACATTATTGAAAGTTCTGGCAGGGAAAAAGTTAATCAAAGGCGGCAAAGTTGAGTTATTTGGAGTTAATCCATTTGATCTGCAAAACAGCTACAAGATCAACAACAAAACCATTGTTTATCTAGGTACCGAGTGGGCCAACAACGAAATCACCAAGAGAGATATCAAAGTGACAGAATTGATTCAAAGTGTTGGTGGAGACCACTACGTTGCTCGCCGTGATGAATTGATTGATTTGTTGGAAATCAACTGTGCATGGAGAATGAACAGATGTTCGGATGGCGAAAGAAGAAGAGTTCAACTGTGTATGGGATTACTAAAACCGTTTGATTTACTGTTGTTGGATGAAGTCACTATTGACTTGGACGTTCTTGTCAGACAGAGATTGCTGGACTTTTTGTACAAGGAGACGGTTGAACGGGGCAGCTGCATTCTCTACGCCACGCACATCTTTGACGGGTTGGGCCTATGGTCTGACGTGGTGCTGCATTTGAAAGACGGCAAGATTGTTGAACGCCACGACCGAGCCGCCGTGGTGTTTGAAGACGGCGGTTTTGGGGTGGTGAAGCGGGGGCTGGAGGTTGTTGTCAGCAAGGTCGCCTCGTTGTATCCGTTGGCGCTTTCCTGGTTGGAGCAGGACCGGGCAGGGTGCTAGACACGTAGACACGTAGACACGTAGACACGTAGACACCCACACCCACACACGCCCACTCCAAGACCCTGCCCAGCGGCGGGGCGTCCGCGTCTCCCACAAAAGCGGGGTTCCGCCCGCGGAACAATGCAACGCTGTTTCTGCTGCATTTCCAGCTGTGTGGACTTCGATCTGGATGTTTCACCAACCTCTTCTTTTTTTCTACACCCCTTCTTTCCGTCTCTGCTTCTTCGTATCAACCAAAAGAGCCGATTTCTTCTCTGGCTTGGGCTTCGTTAACCTCCCCTTCCCCCC
>JAJLVO010000081.1:0-19351 GCA_030564565.1 Pichia sp. NRRL Y-12830
GAACAGAAGACGGGCGGCGTAGGGGCGTGGGGGCGCGGGGGCGCAGGGCGCAGGGCGCAGGGCCCGTCTGGCCGGAGCGGTTTTCTTAGTAATCGGCCACCGGGATTTGTCAGACACCAGACACAGCTGTTTGTATATAAGCCAGCCACCCTGGTGTTGTTGTGTACGTGTTTCCTACCTTCTGCCACTTCATGACCACCCGTCGTATCATGTCTAAGTTCTACGAATTCACAGCCACCACCAACAAGGGCCAGTCCTTCCCAATGGCCGACCTCAAGGGCAAGGTCGTCCTCATTGTCAACACCGCCTCCAAGTGTGGTTTCACCAAACAGTACGACGATCTAGAAGAATTGTACAAGAAGTACCATCCCCAAGGTTTGGAAATCCTCGGTTTCCCTTGTAACCAGTTTGCGAACCAGGAACCGGGTTCTGCTGATGAAATTGCTGAGTTTTGTCGACTCAATTACGGTGTCACTTTCCCACTTATGTCAAAAATCAATGTCAATGGTGAGCATGCGGATCCCTTATGGGAATGGTTGAAGGCTGAAAAACCTGGTTTAATGGGCTTCAAAGGTATCAAATGGAACTTTGAAAAATTCTTGGTTGATAAAGATGGTAAAGTTATTCAAAGATATTCAAGTATCAAAAACCCATCTGGTATTGCCACCGATATTGAAAAATTATTAAAATAATAAGTATCAAATAATAAGTATCAAATATTCATATCAAATAATCATATCAAATAATCATATCAAATAATCATATCATGATTTGTTTTCTTTTTCTTGTATACAAGCTATTACATGTATATCTATCTATCTATCTATCTACCTATTCATATACATATCATTTAATTAATTAATTACTCGGCTTGGATAATAAATGTCCCATTTTTTCAACTTTGGTCCTCAAATATCCTTCAACTTCCTTCGATTTAACTCCACCTCTTTCATTCCTCCATGCAATCGGAACCATTGCAACCCTCTCTCTAACTCTAACTAATCTGTCCTTACCTTCAACTGCAATAATCTTATCTGGATTATTAGTCAATAACTTAATATTAACCAATCCCAAATCCAGTAATATAGATGTGGCTAATCCAAAACTCCGTTTATCTGCTGGGTGTCGAAGTAATAGATTGGCCTCCACTGTATCTGCCCCCAAATCTTGTAAATTATATGCTTTTAATTTCTCTCCAAGTCCAATACCTCTACCTTCTTGACGTAAATAAACTATGCATCCATGTCCTTGTATCCCCATCAATCTACCTGCCTCATCAAATTGTTCACCACAATCACATCTTGCACTCCATGCGGTTTCTCCTGTATAACATTCACTATGAATACGTACTAATGTAGGATTATTCCATGTTGTTTCTTCATTTATTATCAAATCTCCACTATCTTTCTTAAATTCTAATCTCATTCCTGTTGATTTATCAAAATCAGCATCTTTACGTCCTGGATACAATTTACCAACATATGCACCTCTAATCATCCTATCATTTTGTGTTTCATTGGGTCTATGTTTGTATAATGATTTGGATCTAATGTCTTCACCGAAAACAATTGCCAGATGTTCCTTTTCATCTTCATCATTTGAATATAAATGTAAAAAAATCTCTGGTCCTTGTGTAGTTGGAATACGTGCTCTTGCAATACATTGAACCGTAGGTAATACATCGGGCATTAACCTTCTCTTTTCATCTGCCTTCGGAATTTGATGAAATGGTGATTCACATCTTTCTGGTATTTGTAATTTGGAAATTGCTGGATTAACAGCTTTTGTTTCTAACAATATATTATCATTAGAAACGGTTGGTGATATAATCGGCATGTTTTCAAATATATCTTCTGTCATAATATTTGTTGTGGTAATGGTGAATGTCTGACAAATAAAGAGTATATGCAATCCCTTCACCTTTCTATTTTATTTTTCTATCTTTCATCTTTCATTTCATCACATCAAATCAACTTTATATAACTTGAAAATTGAAAACTGAAAGTCCAAAATTCCCCCACGAATTGCACAGCTGACTAATTTATAATTTATCAACCAGCCAATCCCTCTTGCTAATTAAAAAAAAAAAAAAAAAATACTTATCAATTCATATTACTATTTCAATTAACAATCTACACCTAATGACTACTGAACAACCATCATTCCAAAAAAATAAACTTTTAGGAATCGGTATCTTTACAATTGCTACGATAACTGCTGTCGTTTGGGCAAAATCTAAACCTGGTAAGGCAACTTTACCAATCATTTATCCATCTGAAAATCATACCTCCACGGGTAGAATATTTCAAACTGTTCAAACACCACAGGAATTCGATTTATTACTATCTTCACCTAATGTTTCAAGAGGTACTTTATTTGCAACTTTTGTAAGATTGGGTGAATCTCCAAGTAATTCAATGGCTACTCATATGTGGGAAATTATAAGAAATGTTGAAAATCCTCATACTTCAACCGTTTGTGTTGAACTTGCAGGTGGTAGAAATAATGAATTGATGCAAAGGTATATGGTTAATACCGTACCTTCTGTTATTGCATTAAAAAAAACTTTACCAAGTGATACTTACGTTGATAATAATGTTAAAAATAGTAATACAGATATCGAAGATGTTGATAGAAATAGATTAAGACTGTGGATTGCAAACGTTCTTGGAAGATAAATAAATAAAAAAAAACTATACTATACCATGCTCTCCCCCCTCCCCCCTTCCCTTTACTTTATATACCCATTATGTGCTCTCATTCTGCCTTTTAAGCCTTGCTTCAATTGCACGAAATCTTTGTTCTCTTAATACTTTCATCCTTTGCATCTCTGATAATCCATTCAATTTTTGCTCTTCTGTAACTTTATGTATTCCAGGACCAGTAATAATCGATGATTTTTCACCCCTTTCAATTTCTTTATTACGAAATTCATCAACTATCGAATCATGGGCTTGTTTTATCTCTTTCCGTTCTTCATCTTCTAACTCCTGTTGTTTTACCTTATCCTTAATTTTCATTTCTTCAACTTCTTGTTTAGTCATACTTGTTCCAATTTTACTTGTTCCCCAATCATGAGCTTCACCTATTAATCCTCTTGCAATTCTAAATGCATATCTCGTATCTTTATCGTTTGCAATTTCATATGCTGTCTTACCAATTGAATTAACAATACTTGCATCTGCATGTAATTGAACCATTAATGTTTGAACCATAAATGAATATCCTTTACGTGACGCATAATGTAATAAGGTTGGTGTAGACTTATAAATTTCTTGAGGTTCCAATTTGAAATTAACATTTATCTTATTCTTATTCTTTTTCATAAATAATATAAATCCTGGTGCTTTACCCTTTTTCAACAATCCAATGCATTCATTACTTAATTTAATCAATTCAAGTTCCCCATCATCATCCCCTCCTCCTTCCTTTATCATTTTTGATTTATTTAACATCTCATCTCTTTTACGTTTCCTTTCAATTTCAACCTTATTTATCTTTGGCATTTCAACTATTTTAAGATACATTAATTCACACCAAGCCTTCCTAATTTCATTCGTAGTTGGTCTCTTAGTAGCAAACGGAATCATCTTAACACGTTTATCACCATGTGGAATAACCATCTTTGGATCTTTTGGATCTCTAACAATTAATCCAGTACCTCTAGCATTTTTACCACCTTTACCTGATCCTCTAATAAAAATATTCTCACATGATTCAATTAATGGTTTCCATTCTTGCATAATCATTTCAATATCTTTACCTAATGCTTGTTCATTATATCTTCTAAGTGTTGAACCTGCAGAATTAGCCTTACCTTTAGCATCATCCATCGCACTCTGTGATCCACCTTGTTTACGTCTAGTCGTATATCTATGAAATGTCTTATGTGCTAATAATCTAACTGATTGTAATTGTAATTCATTCATGGTACCTTTATTTCCCTTTGTTGAATGTGGTAAATGAGATATGATTGCACCTGCAAAATGACCTGATGAAATCATAAAAATCGCTGATATACCTGCCTTAATTGGATCTTTTGACATGTTGTTATTTGTAGACATCAATTTCAATGATTCTAATGGTTTGAAATTAGGTGAATCTATTGAATTTATTGTTGTTTTATAAATACCAAATACTTGATCTGTTGTCGTCAATAAATTCGATTTAAATAATATAAGTGGGGATTTTGTAGACATGAAACTGATTGTGGATTCATAATCTTCACCTTCTGCTCTTCCTTCTTCTTCTTCTTCTTCTGCTTCCTTTTCTTTGATTATCAATAATTCTTCTGATTCACTTTCTGATTCACTTTCACTTTCACTTTCTTCAATATCTGAATTTTCAGCATCTTCTTCCTCTTTTTCCTTTCCTTCTTCTTTCTCCTTGGAAATTTTCAAACTTGATAATGCATGATTTATAGACTCCACATTTCTTTCCCTTGGTTGGACGATCAATGGAGGAACATAAACATTTGGATCTTTTAATTGATTATTATCTAGTTCAATTTCTTCATTCCGTCGACTCATAAACTCATCATATGATTTAGTTTCAAATGTAAGTGAATCAAAATACAACGTTTTCAAGGATTCTAATATTTTAGCATCTAGATTATAAACGTATCTTCTGGTATATGCAATTTCTTCACTCATTGATATCTCTAGCAAAAGAAAGAACAAAAAAAAGAACGAAAGAAGAGAAGGAAAGACCGATCTCAACAGTTTGACATTTTTCACTTCCCACACACAGCCAGCCTTCACACAACTAACAAGCTTTTTCCAAATTATTTCAATACATACAGATTCCTAAATGACTCATAATTTAGAAAGGAAGGCGGTTTTTAAAACATCATCACCTCCATGTTGTTTACGAATCAATCCAATTGAACCAACAATCGTATATTTTGGAACATACACCTTAATTGAGGGTTCAAATCGTAAAGGAACAATAGAAGTATGGAAACTCGATAACACAAATGATGGTGAATTTGATCATCCCGATGATTCAAAGATAAATATAGATAGTTTACCCATAAAGGGGGAAAAATTGAGGTCTATAAATACAAAAGGTGCAGTATTAGACATCAAAATAGATCCTAAATCAATACATTCCAATGATGAATATTTCATCCTTGCAACTGCACAATCACTTGGTAATATCACATTTTGGAAAGTTGATAAACAAAATCCATTAAATATAACAGAATTATCAAATATTTTCATATTCGATGAAAATGATGATGAATCTTTAATAACGTCTATTAATTTCCATCCAAGTAATAATTATTTATCATTCACTTCAACGACTGGATATGTAGGATACTACGACTATTCATCATCGAAAAACAAAGTCACCTTTTTCGAATCTCAACATTCATTAGAAGCATGGTATGCAGATTGGTGTCATTTATCACCATTAGATAACATTATATTTAGTGGTGGAGATGATACACAATTAATTGCACATGATTTGAGAATCTCCACCCCAATTTTCACAACTTCAAGAATTCATGATGCAGGAATAGTTTCAATTTTAACATCAAGAAATAACTGGTGTAAATCAGTTAATAACCCGTATATGATTTGGACAGGTGGTTATGATGATCAACTTTGTATTTTAGATTTACGTGCTGGTATCAATAACGATTCGTTGTTTCAAGGAATACCTCCATTGGTTAAGGAAAAACATAATCTTGGTGGCGGTGTCTGGAGATTAATTCCATCTCCTGATGTTAATGAAAATCGTGTATTAACTTGTAATATGTATGATGGTGGTAGAATTTTAACTTACGATAGTTCAAATGCTCAAAATGTTGAAGTTGAACATTATTTTAAAGGTGATCATTCAAGCATCACATATGGTGGAGATTGGATTGATAATACTGCTATTACTTGTAGTTTTTATGATAATGTTGTGCAAATTTGGAATGTCTAATTTAATATTATTATTTATTCTATAAAATTTCTAAAATATAATATAATAAGTTAGTCTAATATTTACCAAATATAAAGGAAACTAATGGTTTTTCCTTATCTTGTTTGTTCAGCAATGTATTTAAAATTTCATCATCAGTTCCAATAATATTCCCATTTAATCCATTAATATGTCTATATCCTTTCATACAACGGCGAATCTTTTTTCTTCTTAATTTTTCTTCGCCATCTTCTTGTAAATCATTAGGGTACTTTTGTGTAAAATCTAATGCTGACATGAATTGTTTTTTTTCTTTATCAATCTCAATCTTATTCTCATCTTCTCCCTGTTTGTCCTCGTCATCTTCCGAATTATCATCGTAAAATTTCCCGCTTATCATAACACTACCATCACCTAAGCAATCGCAGTTCATAATTTCATGTGTGTTACAATAATCATTACTTTTAATTTTATCAAATTGAACAGTAAAGATATCTTTAACATCACGCCTATCAAATAATTCCTTTTCGCCACCTTTTTGATCAATAAACTTATCACTTAAATCTTGTTTGACTAATTGTCTTTGTAAAATTTTCTCATCCATACATCCATTAGTTATAAATCTGTAAATTTTAACTTCTCTTTTCTGTCCATCTCTATGAATTCTTGCAACTGCTTGTAAATCAATTGCAGGGTTCCAGTCATTATCAAATAAAATAAGTCTTGATGCACCAATAAGGTTTAGCCCGACACCTCCAGCTTTTGCGCTTAATAATAAAATAAAATTATCATCCACATTGGATTTATTAAATCTTTCAACAATTTTACTTCTTTCATTCGATTTTGTTGATCCATCTAATCTTGAAAATGTTAAATTAAGGGATTTTAAAATTGTTTCAATAATATTCAATGTTGATGTAAAATTTGAAACTATCACAATTTTTTCTTCATTTTTGCTATGTAATAAACCTAATATTTTAATTAAAACAATCATCTTACCACTTTTGACCTTTTTACCTAGTTGATTACGGAACTCAACATCTTCGGTTGACTTGGAATTTCTTTCACAAATTTCAAGAAAAAATCCATCTTCTCTCAAAAGTGATGGTGAATTACAAATTTTTCTAAATGTGTTAATTAAATTTAAAGATGATTGACCACTTCCAGTATCTTCATTTATAAAATTTTGAAATTTTTTTGTTTCTGTAACTGTTTTAAATAATTGTAATTGTAATGGAGTTGGTGGAATGAATATAAAGAAATCAGATCTTTTGGGCAAATATTTTGTAAGTTCAACATTTGACCTTCTTAAAATAAATTTATTTGTTAATTCTACCAACTCTTTGGATTTTTTTTTACCTTTTTTTATCGCTAGATCACTATGACAGTCTGGATCCCTGGAATCTAAAATAGGTTTTATAAATTGATTTTGAAAAGATTTCAAATCTCCTAGTATACCAGGGTTTGCAAAATTCGCCATTGTAAAAAATTCAACTAAATCATTTTGGATTGGTGTACCAGTTAATAGTATTCTCCTTTTAATTTGAAACCTTTCTAAAGTCTTCATTGCTTTATTTTCACTGTTTTTTAATCTATGACCTTCGTCGCAAACTAATAAATCGAAGTTAATTGACGTTAAATAATTTGACATTGATTGCATCTTTTCATAACCAATAACTAAAACTTGGTGGACATTATTTCTTCCAAACAACTCAATATCTTGAATCTCGTCGTGACCTTTATTGTTATTGATTGTTAAAACTCCGACTCTATTCATTCCTAACCATTTGGAAAATTCATTTTTCCAGTTATTAACTAAAGAAACTGGACAACAAATTAAAACTTTACTAACAACAGGTCTACTATTGATAATTGGAGATTGCCTTAATAAGGTCCAAACCAATGCGATCGTTTGTAATGTTTTACCTAATCCCATTTCATCAGCTAATATTGCACCTTTCATATCCGACTTATTTAATCCCATTAAACAAGAGTACAAAAATTTGACACCATCTCTTTGATGAGGTCTCAATTTGGATGATAATGATGGATCAACTACAACTTTTTTTGCCAATTCAGTTTCATCAATACTTTTAGGTAAATCAGGCATAAATAAAGGATTATCAATATTTGATACGTCATATAATGGTGCATCAAGTGAAATCTTTTTCTTTTTCAAACTTCCAATATTAGAAGAAATGGTTGATATTCTTTGTTTTGACGATACTATTATGGCCTCTTTGTTTCCATGAACACTCAACGGGTTTTGGATTATCTGTGGTTTCACATTTGACGTATTCGGGTAATTATTTAGCAAAGGAGATTTAAATTTAGTGGTTATTGAAGCTACAACTTTTTGAGGTGTGTTTGATAAATTCAGTTTGGGTACTTTTGAAGATACTATTTCATCATTCAATTGAAATTCATAACCACCATATTTAAATTCATCTCGATAAATAACTTTATCAGCATCTTTGATTCTACCTATTATCACACTATCTTCATTGTAGATCAAAGCAAAATTGGTATTTTCGTTAAGAAGTAAATTTCCATCACCTTCCCATGTTTTATTCTTCTTGGTTGTCAATTTCCTGAACAAAACATTAAATCTTTTTTTTTTGTTATTGATTTGGTTGTTTTGATGAGCCACCTGAACATCATTAACGGTAATTTCTTGTGAATTTGCTGGTGAAAGTGACAATGAAGTTGAAGTGGACCTGTTTCTTGAGCTTGGTCTCTTCCTGTAGTTGGCAAAGGACGTGTTGAGGTTCATGTGCGCACAAGATAGGTAGACACGTATTGACAAAAAACCAGCAGCGTGTTTGCTTTGTTGACATTTTCGCCTTCAGCGCCAGATGCTCAATTTAGTGTTTGTTCTTGTCTGTTTTTAGTTTGTAGTTTTTAGTTTGCATTGTGCTTTTGTTTTATATTTTTATTTCTATATTCTTAGATCTTGCTTTTGCTGCTAGAAACCTTTTGACATCTTTCTTACACACCATACATAGGTCTTAGGGACATGTCAGGCCTTAAGGACACCAAAGAAACTTTTCCTTCCTCTTCTTCAGATCCCAAAAACTCTCTTCAAAACTACTCAAAAACCTCCGTTAACGGCAAAGACAACACGACATATTTACACGTTCCCACCATGGACATTGTCAAAGAACCAAAGACTCCATCCATACCTAAAGATCCAACTTTTACATCCCCTTCCCCATTAATCATACCGGAAACCCCGGACAGGGTTCCACGTCATTTGAATGATTTGGAGGGTACACCACTTTTATCACCTCCTCCAGCATCAATACATTTATTATCAACTCCTCAAAAAAAAAAGGGTGGTTCACATAACACTGACTTTTATTCAATACTTACTTCACCTGAGATGCGTATGGATGATAAAAAATTGAAAAGACGTTCGATTGAACTGTTTAATATTATAAATGATAAATCTTCACCTGAAAAAATTCATAAAGAATACGATAATGAACATTTGCTCAAATCGCCAAAAAGAGACCATAAAGAAATCAAGAAGCTTTCCGAAAATTTAAGAACAAGATTAAACTATGCAAATGTTAAGGTACAGCATGGATGGTCTAAGAAGAACATTAATGAATTAGAACATTCCTTAGAAGAAATTGCAAGTAATCCACAACGTTCAGAACAATTAAATAGATCGGCATCAGGTAATAATAAAAGATTAGAAGATTTTTGGAATTTGAGGACAGATAATTTACCAAATAAGAATAATAGCACGAATAATGAAACTATATCATGTAAAACTCCATCATCTTCATTGTTGGCAAGTCCTGGGCAATTTGCAAGTCCGAGTAGAAGAAGATCATCGTTTGCTTCGAGTATGAGATTAGACGAAGTTGCCAAACGTGGGTTTAAGATTACGTCATCTGAAATTAAACCATGCGAAATGTTAACATCAACTTCATTGACATCAACAAGCTCTATTGCTTCAAACACAAACATACCAACGGGGTTACAAACATCGTCATTAGAACAAGGTTTAAGAAATAAGGGGAATTTAACATTAGATACCGTTGAAAAGTATAATAATAATAATAGAAATGGAAGTAAAAAATCTGATAATAAACTCGAACAGGATGCAATTTTTTCATTAATTTCATTATCATCACCAAATAAATATACATCAACGGGATCTTCATTATCACCATCCCCGCCTAGACATCTAGTATCACCAACAAGAACATCAACTTCTGGATTACCATCATTATCGGGAATATCGAACAAAAGATTACCACCATTACCTTCGTTACCATTATCAGCGCCTGTGACAATGGGTTCAAGTCCAAGACATGATGAAAGTTCAAGTCTGAATAGATTGATGTTCCAAACGCCACTTCAAGGACTAGGACTAATTCAGTCATCACATCATATGCATAGGCCAACTACAGCTATAGGAATACACAATGGAAACACCGATGATGAAACAACAGAAGATGAAATGATAGATGATGATGATGGACCCATAATAACGGATGAAAACATCAAGCAACAAAGGATATCATCTTCAAAAGAAGCAAACAGCAATAAATTTAGAACTACTAGATATGATGGGGTGAAAATGAAGATGACTTCAAAAAAAAGAGAATTGTAATAATATCGGTCTTTTTTTCTCTCTTTTTTCCTTTTTCCTTTTTCTTTTTTCTTTTTTCTTTTTTTTTTGCTTTTACCAGTATGTATAACTTATACATAAATTCATAATCAGACCAGTCGAATAAAAACGCATGCTATATTAATTAATAATATTCAATCCATTGTATTATTTTTCATTTTTTGATGCATCAAAGATAAAAAAATCCTGAAGCGTTTCGGCCGATTATCAGATTGAGACTGATAATCGATTATTTAAATATCTTCTGATTTCCCATAAACTTTTCTGTACTGGAGTTTCCAAGGAATTGTTTGTTCCCAATTAAAATGCTTGCTTTATCCATTATCAACCTTCTTTCTTTGGCATTATCCGTTTCTGCTGCACCTGCACCAGTTGCAGTTTCAAATGCAGACGTTGGTTTATTAGATTTTAATATTTTGTCAGAAACTATGGATTTTATTGACAATCTATTAGAATCCGAATTAGAATCTACTAAATTTCCACCAATTTTCGCAGAAAACCCTGAACTTTTCAAACTTCATGCAAATTTAGTTAGAATTGAATCAATTAGTCATAATGAATTTGGAGTTTCAGAATACTTACAATCATATTTAAAAAATTTGGATTTAGGATTAAAATTAGCAGTTGATCCATCAAATAGGAACATTTATGCTTACGGTGGTGATAATGAAAAAAATTCAACCGTTTTGCTTACTTCTCATATTGATACTGTTCCACCTTATGTGGATTATCATATTGAAGAAGATTTTGATGATGAAGAGGAATCTGTTAAAATATATGGTCGTGGTTCAAATGATGCAAAAGGATCAGTTGCTGCACAGATTACTGCAGCTAAGGAGTTATTAGAAGATGGTTTAATTACTCTAGAAGATTTAAGTTTATTATTTGTTTTTGAAGAAGAAGTTGGTGGTACTGGTATGAGAAGTGCTAATGTTTATTTCAATGATGAAAATATTAGTTGGGATTCAGTTATTTTTGGTGAACCTACAGAAAATAAATTAGCAACTGGTCATAAAGGTCTTTATATGGCAGATGTTGAAGTCTTTGGGTTTGCTTCACATTCTGGCTATCCAGATGTTGGAAATGATGCTAATAAAATATTAATTGAAATGATGCATGAATTAGAAAATTATCAATGGCCAACTTCCAAATTATTAAATAAGACAACTCTTAACATTGGCTTGATCAATGCAGGTGTTGCAGATAATGTTGTCTCTCCTTATGCACATTGTAAACTTTTATTAAGAACATCAGTTGAATATGAAGAAATTGATATTGCCATTAAAAATATTGTTGCAAAATATAAACCATTGGCAAATGATCTAAAGTACAAAGTTTTAGTTGCGGATGATCCAGTTACATTAGATTTTGAAGTTGAAGGCTTTGAAACCTATATTGCATCATATGCAACTGATATTCCAAAATTAGATCATAAAGACTTTAAAAGATATTTATATGGACCAGGTTCAATTTTAGTTGCACATGGACCAAATGAATATGTTGCTGCAGAAAGTTTGTTAAAAGCAGTTGAAGATTACAAGAAATTAGTTTTGTTTTCGTTAGGTAAATGATTTTGTTAAAATAAAATCATAGAAAAAAAAATTTATAGATATTGCAACATTAATCATTGTTGATTAATAAATTGTTATCGTTTGTTAGAATTAATATACTTTTATAAATTTTCGAATTTACACTGAGCGCTCGAGGTTTAGCATTACTATTATCATTACCATTACCATTTAAAATATTGAAAAAATGTAATCCCGCCTATATATCCGATGCAGGTGTGAATACAAGCATAAGACTCAAACTGGGGACAGTGTAAGAAAGCATTTCTATCCCATCCAACAACCTAGTCAAAACAATGTTCTATTTCGACGTGTAAACATGCAAAATAGAACATCTGTAGGTCGCCATAGTGTGGTTGAATGGGAAAGAAGAAAGACTAAATGGTAAAGGAGTAGAAAATTCATTACATGAAATTTTATTTTAAGTGAAAAAATTTTCAGCGAACGAAGCATGAATCGAGCATTTTTTAATTTTATTTCAAGAGGGTTTACTTCGGGACTGAAATGTTCATTTTTCATTTTTCATTGCATTTTTAGCCCATCAAACATGGCAAAGAAGGGAAAGAAAGGAAATAAGTCCCAAGACTACTGGGATGAAGAATATGAGCAAGAACAACCTCAAGAACTTGATGAAGATGTCAATGAAAATTCTGAAGTTGCTGAAGAAACTTCTGGTTCAACTACTGTGAGTGCAGAAGATGAATTTGGTGGTGACTTTTTATCCAATTTGAAAAAGGCAAAAACCAAGAAGGATAAGAAAACACAGAAAGCTGAAGCTGAAGAAAAGGCAAGACAAGAAGCTGCTTCTCAACAAAAAGGACCTGTTATTAAAACTAAGAAAGAAAAGGAAAGAGAAAAGAAAGAAAGAGAAAAGCAAAGAAAGAAACAGCTTGCAGAAAGAAAGGGTGCTTCACAAAAGCCTGAAACTCTTGAATCAACACCAGCGTCTGAATCTGCGTCTAACACTGTTGAATCAAATGAAGAAGACGTTCCTAAAGTGGCTCCAAAAAAAGTAAAAAAAGTTCCTGCTGGTCTTGCTGCTTTAAGAAAACAGCTAGAATTACAAAAACAAGCTGAAGAAGAGGCTTTACGTTTAGAAGAGGAAGAAAGGTTGAAAGAAGAAGAAGAAGAAAAGAAGAAAGCAGAAGAAGAAAAGGCTAAAGAAGAAGCAAAACAACTCAAGAAGGAAAAGGAAAAGGCAAAGATTGAACAATTAAAGAAAGAAGGTAAATATTTAACTAAAAAACAAAAGCAAGAAAAGGCACTGCAAGAAAGAAGAAGAGCTGCCTTGTTACAATCTGGTAATATCAAAGTTGCTGGCTTGACAAGTGATGGCACTAAAGTTAAAACTTCATCGTATGCTTCTAAACAAAAGAAAAAGGCTAAGAGTGGTAAGGAAGAAAGAGCAAAGGCTGCTTCTGAAGAAGCTTCTAAAACTTCAACTACAAAATCAGAATCACAAGATAATGATGATGATGAAGCTATAGTTGATGATTGGGAAAATATGGCTCTTGATGATGATGAGGATGGCGACGAAGATACAGGTGAAGATGAAGAAGAAAGAGAAGAAAGAGAGGAACAAGAATTTGTTGAAAAAGATTACGATAATACTGATGAAAATGTTGAAGAAGTTAAAACTAACATTTTGATTTCCAAAGATCCAGTTATTCCTGTTGTTCAGCAACAAACCCAAAAGACTTTTGTTGCACCGCCTGAAGCTAAATCTCTATTACCTGCAACAACAAGTATAACTAAAGATGGTAAGGAATTACGTTCTCCAATTTGTTGTATTTTAGGTCATGTTGATACTGGTAAAACGAAACTTTTAGATAAAATCAGACAAACTAATGTTCAAGGTGGTGAAGCTGGTGGTATTACTCAACAAATTGGTGCAACCTATTTCCCAATTGAGTCAATTCAAGAAAAAACTAAAGTTATGGAAACTTATGAAAAGATCAGCTATGAAGTTCCAGGTTTATTAATGATTGATACACCAGGTCACGAATCTTTCACTAATTTAAGAACGAGAGGATCATCATTGTGTAATATTGCAATTTTAGTCATTGATATTATGCATGGTTTAGAACAACAAACTATTGAATCTATTAGGTTATTAAGAGATAGGAAAGCACCTTTCGTTGTTGCTTTAAATAAAATTGATAGATTATATGATTGGAAGACAACTCCAAATAATTCATTCCGTAGTTCTTTAGAAAGTCAAAAACAATCTGTCAAATCTGAATTTGAAACTAGATTCACCCAAATTAAGGTTGCCTTGGCTGAACAAGGTTTGAATAGTGAACTATATTATAAGAACACGAATATTTCTAAGTATGTTTCTATTGTTCCAACATCTGCAATGACTGGTGAAGGTGTCCCTGATTTATTATGGTTATTATTAGAATTAACTCAAAAGAGAATGAGCAAACAATTAAAATACTTAACTGGTGTTGAAGCAACTATTTTGGAAGTTAAAGTTATTGAAGGTTTAGGTACTACAATTGATGTTATTTTATCTAATGGTATTTTACATGAAGGTGACAGAATTGTTTTATGTGGTATGAATGGTCCAATTGTTACGAACATTAGAGCTTTGTTAACTCCACCACCGGCACGAGAATTACGTATCAAGTCTGAGTATGTTCATCATAAAGAAGTTAAGGCAGCTTTGGGTGTTAAGATTGCAGCAAATGATTTAGAAAAGGCTGTTGCAGGTTCAAGATTATTAGTTGTTAAAGAAGGTGATGATGAAGATGAATTAATGGATGATGTTATGGATGATTTAACCGGTTTATTAGATTCTGTTGATCCAACTGGTAGAGGTGTTACTGTTCAAGCATCGACTTTAGGTTCTTTAGAAGCCTTATTGGATTTCTTAAAAGATATGAAGATTCCTGTTATGTCTATTGGTTTAGGTCCAGTCTTCAAAAGAGATGTTATGAAAGCAGGTGCAATGTTAGAAAAGGCGAAAGAATATGCTGTCATGTTATGTTTTGATGTTAAAGTCGACAAAGAAGCAGAACAATATGCTAGTGAACAGGGAGTTAAAATATTCAATGCCGATGTTATTTATCATTTATTCGATGAATTCACTGCTTATCAAGAAAAATTATTGGAAGAAAAGAGAAAGGCAAATGCAGGATCAGCAATTTTCCCTTGTGTTCTGAAAACCTTACAAATTATTAATAATAGAAATCCAATGATTATTGGTGTTGATGTTGTTGAAGGTGCTGTTAAAATTGGTACTCCAATTTGTGCTGTCAAACCAGATCCGATTACAGGTAAAAAGGCGCCATTATTATTGGGTACTGTTGTTTCATTAGAAGTTAATCATCAATCTAAAACTTCTGTTAGAAAGGGTGATACCAATGCCGGCGTTGCAATGCGTTTAGAAGCTGGTTCTGGTCAACAACCAACATGGGGTAGACATGTTGATGAAAAGGATGGATTATATTCTTTGATTACAAGAAAATCTATTGATACATTAAAGGATCCTGCATTTAGAAGTACAGTGCCGAGAGAAGATTGGTTATTAGTCAAGAAGTTAAAACCTTTATTAGATATTGAATAAATTTGATGAATTCATTTTTTATAGTTACTTTTCTTTTATAACTTGTTATATATTGAAATTTTACATGTGAATTTTTATGTTGGCTTTAAAAGAATTTACAAAAATACGAATTACGTGATACTTTAAATTAATGTTCGTTTCTGTATTTAAATAAAATAAAACATTTTATTCTTCATCATCGGTGATGATTTCTTGTGGAGCTGGAGATGCTGGTGGCGGTTTAAAATATTCTTGATCTGCAATGACTGCATTTTTGTAAGCATCTTTATCGTCTGCAAATGCTAAAAGATAATCCAACTCTAAATCATGAACTTGTCTGCCTAACATAACAACAGAGTGTAACGGTTCACCAGCATCATAATTTGCTAGTTCTTCTAATGTAGCAGCTTTGAAAGATTGATTTGGGGAGCCTAACCTTGAAACTGCAATACATGGGGTTTTTGGTGTATATGCTTCTTCCTTTCTTGATTCTTCAATTTCTAAAAGTTGTTGACAACAAGTTGCAACAGACATATATCTTGGAGGATCATAAACCATTCTTCCTTGCATTAATGCAGTAATATTCGGTTCTTTAACTTTAATATCTAGCAATAATAATGTATGTAAACCAATTTTTCTATTTTCCTTAACCTTATTATAGAATGAATCAGGTCTCCATTTTTCAGTAAAAAAAACAATTGACACAGCTTGACCAAAATTATATAGCTGTAAACCACAGGCACCAACTGCATTCATTACACTTGCATTGTGAATACTTTCAACAGGTATGTTCAAATCTCTTGCACGAATAACTAAATCAGTATGTGTAGTTGCACCAAAAACATCACCAACAACTAAGAAAGCAACATCATCAACTTGAGCATTTTCCAAAATTTTATCACTTTCAGATTCAACCATTTCACGATCTGCAAGGATGACCTCACGACCATAAAATTCTTCAAGTGTAGATTTATCTGCTGCCATTAAAATTGAGGTATAAGCTTCAAGATAGACACGTTTACACTTCTTGACAGCTGCAAGACCACGAACTGTAATATCAGATTCGTGGGCAAGACCTAAACCAATCATATAAAGCATTTTTGGGTAATATTTGAGGTGTTATAGAGTGATTATGTGAAAAATTATAAAGAAATTTAAAATTAAGATACAATATATGAATTTGAAGAAAAATTTTCGAATTATTTAAAAAATTCATGTTGCGATAAAAGTATAATATGACATTTTTTTAATTAAAGGGACTTAGGGCTTGGCCCTTCCTTTTCAGAGTATTAAATCAGAGTAATTGCACATCTCTTCATAAAGTAATAATGGTTTTAAACGATTCAGAGACGCCTCTTTTAGGAATTACCGCTTCAACTTCGAAAAAAGATAGCTTTATTAAACAATGGAAATCATTTAGAAGACAAATTGTAGATCATAAATTACATATTTATGTGCCAATTTTTTTCATTAGTGTTACAATATTTAGTACCCTTGCTATTTTTTTTATTAAAGTTGAACCTAATTTAGGTGATGGTGTTGCGGAGGGCACATATTTTGATACAGACAATGTTGCGCTGCTTGGATTGGGGCATAATGGTGGTATTGATTTACAAATTAGTGGTACAAATTACAATAACTATACAAATATAAATGATTTCTGGATTAGAAATTATTTTGAAAAGGGTGGATTTGTCATGAGACAACTTAATTTAAAAATTGATGAATTGGATCTGATTGTATTTGACTCAAATAAAGGTGAAAGTTTAAATTTAGGTACGGTCGAAATAATGCCATTTTTCGTCAACATCGTTGATAGAAGTAGTACCCCCATGGATTTATTTGTCACTTTATGGCCAAATAACAAGGGTGTTAGGGGTGTTTTAAAGAAAATTTTGTTGGATTCAGGTGCAAAATTAAGAATTAGAGGCGATGCAAAAGTGCAGGTATATGTAATTAATGGATTTGTTCCGCTAACTAGTATCAGCATACCACTTGATATTGAATTTTCATGATCATGAATTTGCTTGGGTTTTTTTAGTTTACGTACTTTTTTTTTAATATACGGTTTATTTGGAAAGGTTATTTATATGTTTTTATTTGAGGTGATAAAAATATACTTAAATTCTAAACAGATGTAAAAATGACTAACCTGGTGGTAATTGAGAAACATCAACGACATCGGCAGCATCCTTTGATGGATCAGTACCGTCATCAACACCTTCTATTGGAGTTCTTGGTAATGCCATCATACCAGATCTTGCTAATTCCAAGATACCAAAAGGTTGGACAAGAGCAATGAAAGAAGAAATTCTTGATGGCTTTGCAGATAGTTCAACAACACAATTTCTATCAGAAACATCAACAACTTTACCACCAAATTCACGAGTTAATTTACTAATAGCGTCTAAATGTTCATATTTTTGTCTTAAAGCTTGAGAAGGTGGCAAATTTTGTGGGTGATAAGTTTCACTTCTTAATCTTTCCGAAACTTTAACATCTGCGTCATTATGATGCGCAACTAATTCTTGAAAATATTCTGGACCTAAAAGAGAGATTCTTGCCAACAATAGTTCTCTTTTAATAATTTGAGAGTGTGAATAATCTAAAACTGCATAAACAGGAACTAAATCTTCAATTTGCTTTCTAGCTTGCTCAATAACTGCATCTTGACCTCCAAGAACAATAGTCATCCTTGATAAATCTTTGACTTCAGTGTTGCAAACAACTAAAGAGTCAATATTGAAACCTCTTGCGGCAAGAGTACCAGAAACTAATGCTAAAACACCAGGTTCATTTTGAACCAAACAATTCAAAACATGTTGAGTCTTTGGAGTTTTTGCAACTATTGGGGTTTCATAAATAATAGAACTAACAGCGGAATCTGCGGATAATGTTGGTTGTTCAAAAGTTGGTAATTGTGGTCTCTTTTTGTTTCTATGTAAATTCTTGTAAGCCATTGCAGCTGTTGATGATGAATAGTTTTTAAATTGAGACAATGAACCAATACGGCCACATTGTTTCAATCCAACAGACTTTGATAACATCTTGACTGTAGATATGATATTTCGAAATAAATAAACCTATCACAAAAAAAAAAAATTAATTTTTATGAATAATGATCACCTCGATTCATGTTCGACCTAGAAATGACTCTTGAAAATAAAAAAAATTAGTTCAATCTTAGGTTTCAACTTCAAAATTCATAATTCCGTTTGTGCGCCGGCACAGGGCCGGTTTTTTGGCTTCACAAGTTATTGTTTTTCACTTGTTAAAAAAACTAATACCTGGCAGCCCTATCACTTACACAACTTAAATAAAGTAAAGAAGCTATCTTTTGGAACTTAAATAATCTAAAAAACACGTAAAGTTAATGCAAAAAACTAATGGACGAGACCGGAGTCGAACCGATGACCTTTCGCTTGCAAGGCGAACGCGCTACCAACTACGCCACACGCCCAAAGAAGGAATGATCCCTAGCAGGATCGAACTGCTGATCTTGGCGTTATTAGCACCACGCCTTAACCAACTGGGCCAAGGGATCACTTTATAGTAGTGTGAGGAATTAATTTAGACTTGTTAGTGAATTCGCAGCAGCACATGTGTCGGTAGAATCCAGAGTAATTTGCGTGGTTCGCAAGAGAATTGGAGATTCCATATTACCGGATTAGGAAG
>JAJLVO010000082.1:0-18643 GCA_030564565.1 Pichia sp. NRRL Y-12830
CTCCGACACTATAAATCCCCAATTGCCCAACAGAGTTATTTATTAATTACTGTTGTTTATAATAAATTACATTATTATTATCCTTTTATTTTTATTCTTTAACGTATCCACAATTGGAGTATAGTCAACCCATAGAAGACTAGTACTCCTTTACATCTTTTAAGTTCTCTACATAGCGTAATGGTGATCGCGTCTGACTACGGATCAGAAGATTCTAGGTTCGAGTCCTAGTGTGGAGGATTATTTCGCAATTTTTTTTTGAAGCGTAGGTAGTTTTTATGTTTCTAACTAAACGAATATTTTATATGACAAAGTGGCACTTCTTCTTTTAAAAACTAATACATCTTTGAATTTGTAACAATAAAGTGATAAATCCACAACTATGATCTGTTTCTATAAATTCTTATGTATACCGTTTTCGATCAACTTCACCAAATACTACGTAGTGTGCCGTAGAGAATAGGTTTAACCAGGTTGGTTAAAAGTATTTAGCCTTATTGAAAAATCCGTTTGTTTCTGAGCTTATGCAAACTGTCATACTTATCTTTATATTTGAAACTTATAAATGTGGTGATCCAATATGGTATGCTACTATATATCACTTAAATTCAATTTTTTATGACGCTCCAGATTTTAAGTATTTTGAACATGAAGGAAAGAAGTAAGCCGTAGTGTATAAAAGATATAAGAATTTTATTAAAAGATGAAAATTTAAAAGTTTTATAAAATAATACTTCTTTGTTACTAAATTATAAGTCTCTATACAATTAATACTTACCAGCATGTTGTTGTACGCAAGCTTCATGTTTTATCGTGACTTGTCCTCTATAAAGTAACAATAAAAAAGGCACGGGAAAAAAAATATGGGAATAAAAACAGCAAGAATAGTGATATGAGGGGGAATGATGATAAAAACAAGAAATTTATAAACCTGTAACATAACTCATTAAAAATCTTAAAATAAAACATGAAATTCCATAATTCACATTGTCGAATTCTACATAATTTCACTCAAACCTCTTAATTCCTATCGTTTTGTTTACTGGTTTTTATAGTTTCCTTTAATAGTCAATTTTCGGTCTACACATTGCGCTAAACAAGCACGTTTATCATGACACAAAACCAACTTTTAGTCCAAAAACTTCGTTAAACAACTTTTTTTTCACATTTTTAAACTTAACAATCACATAATAATATATATGCATTACTAATACAGCCGCCCAAATATGGGATCTTTATAATAATATATAGGTCTTATTTTTTTTAAAAATATAAATATTAATTACTAATACTATAAAATTCATTAAGTTTTACATATTGGAATAATTTTTCCTCGTTAGCTTTTATAGAATGTTCATTCAGTATTATTCATTTAATTACCTTTCACTAAAATAATACTCATTCAAAATCATTTAGATTTTCATACTTAAATAACATGTGTATTTGATTAATGAAAAACTTTGTAAACAAAGGTTGTTGTTGTTGTTTTTGAATATACAACTTTTTGTTTGCAAATATCAGGAAGGATATTGCTTTGTTCATTGCTCTGTATTGCTGATTTGTGGATATTGTACCCACGCATTCTGTTAATTTTTTCTCTACTGGAAGGTATTTGCTTACTAATTATGTACTTTTTTCACAATCAAAGAATACATGACAAGTTCCCCCTTTGCCGTCACAAAATTGCCACGGATGGTAAAAACATATATTTAGTAGACCTACTTTTAGTTTATAAACGCAACTAAATCGAATTTTTTTGATATTACAACTTTTGGAAACTCTTCTTTAAATTTTGTTTTATAATATAATAAAGCAGCTTTAAACTTATAATGCTGCACGTGATATTTTTTGTGTAATGGAACTTTTAAATTTTAATAACAGTTAAATCGTATATCTGTATAGCAATGTTTATCTTATTTGAAGCTTGTTTCAATATCATTGTATCTAATAGATTCAAAACAAATTGTTTATGTAAATATCTTGTCAGTGCCTCAGTAACTGTATCACTCTTACCTTAAATGTATTCAAGATCAAAATCAAAGTCTGCTAAGAAATCTAATCTTGCAACTCTTGCAGAATTTATAAAATTCTGGTTACTTAAGTACATCAAACTCTTATGATCTGTAAATTTAGTAAAATTCCCACCAGCTGAATACTATCTCTAAGATTTCAGCGTTTCAACAACAGGTAAACATTCTCTTTTATAAATACCATAATTCAATTGTGAACCTACTAATTTCTTTGAATCATATGCAATAACAACTCTACTTTTACTTTTGGTATCAAGTTGTTCTAAAGTATACCCTAATGATATTCCGCATGCATCAGTATCAGCTATAAGTTCACACTCTTTTTCCCAAATTTGATGGACTAAAACTGGACTCTCAATTAACAAACTTTTTAATTTCTTAAATGCTTTATCTTGATAATCAGTCTTGTTTCAATGAGTGAGATAATTAGAAATCTCTAGAATATCCGAAACGCTATTGGAGACTCCTATTCTAAGTTGCCTGAAGATAACCTTGAGCTAAGTTACTCAAGGTGCACATGGGTTACTACTTTACATTTTTTTATCAGATTTCGTAAATTAACTTGTCTGTACTTATTAATATCCTGAATCAACAATAAACGTATTATTGAAGGTAGTTCAAAGTTTGGGTTGTGTAAAAGTTAAAGATAGTTATAAATAAAAATATAGATAATTTAGAGTATTCGAAATAGAAGGGTGACAGTGTTGTACTGTAACTGACTTTGATAGTGTACTTAAGATTATATGATAACTGGAAATTAAAGTGGCTATACAAAGAGCTAGATAAGTAAACTACAAGAGGGAAATCGTGCTCTTTATATAGGCAGTGACATCTAAAAAACATATTTCAACAAGTGAGATAATTAGAAACATCTAGAATATCTATCGCTCTATGGTAAATTGTTAACATCAGAGTCAACTCATAGCTCTGGCTAGATATTTATGATTCTCATCTCAACACAAACTTTAAGCTAAAGCGCAGTAATCCGTTATTACTGTTTCTGTATATTAATTAGCGTGTCTATTAATATCGTACTGGCATTTGATTAAGATCCACACGATCTGTTACAGTTATGTTAATTCTCTACATAGCGTAATGGTGATCGCGTCTGACTACGGATCAGAAGATTCTAGGTTCGAGTCCTAGTGTGGAGGTTAAACAAACTTTTTTTGAAATAATATTTGTAATTCAAACAGTTGTTGCAAACAAAATACCATTTATAATGCTAACCACATAGCCAGCTAGTGGAGTAAAAAAATTGCTAGCTAATTTTCCCAGTTCTCCCTAAACTGGCAAGTTAACATGGGGAGAAGCCTGATAAATTTATGTTATATCTATTTTTCATTGCTTGAAAACCAAAAAGATATTCATGCTTCATGTAGTGGAATCTGTTGCAATATTTATGAAATTTAAATCTTTATTCATTTCAGTTGGTTTTGTTGATTCAATTCAAAAATGAAAATAATAAAATGAATAATTTTCTTTTTTTATGAATTAAACATATTGTAAGTAGCTTTTAGTTTTAAAATCATATCTACTGTATTTACATTTTTAAAACGTGTATAGCAATAGCTTTATTTTCTATAGAGGTCAATTTTCACAGTCACTGGCGAATTAATTCCAGATCAATTTCACATATAAATTATACAGTAAATGTATAAAATTTAAGACTATTGACATTATCTTTGTGGCTATGTTTTATTAACTTTTTTCTGCCTAATCTACTTTTGTTCTTTAACTTAATTTACATGTTTTTTTATCCTGTCTTTTTAAATCACTTTTGAATTCCACATCAATATTGATAATAATGGGTGTGTTTACAAACAATACAAAAAAAACTACATTAAACACTTTAAGAGCTTGGGGTTAAGTCTGAACAAATATGAAAAAATTGAAAAGGCATTGAGTCAAATAATTTCAAGTAAGCCAACCGATTTTGCTAGAAAATATCCTGATAGTAAATGTATAACAGGAATGAAATTTGATAATGATAAAAGCTATCAAAAAAGTAATGGCAATAACAAAAATAAAATTCTGAGTGTCCTGTTGGATTATATGAAGATATGAAGTTTCCAGTGCATGATTTTTTTATGATATCACCTTACCATGAATATAATAAATTGGTAGCTAAGGATAGAAGGAGTACTGATGTTTTTAGGTACAAAGATGGAAAATATTTTGAGCCTATTCCGTTTTTGCGTGCTTGGCCTGAATCAAAAGTTGAATCAAACGTGTCCATGATATTATTGGTATGCCAGATAATGAAATCATGGTGCTTTTTGTGGCTATTTCAAATCAATGAATAGGTAACTAATTAAACTGAAAAGAAAATAAGTTGTCACTGTTGGTGTTCAGTACCTAGGAATGATGCTAATAAATTTTTCAAGCATAAAAAGTGATGTTGATATTGTGAACGTTTTGGGCTGTTCGGGCAAGCTGCAGCATCTTGTTTTAGCTTTGTATTTGTGTTTTTTTGTTTTTTCTGTTATTTGGTTGTAGTTTCACGTCCGGCGGAATCCAATGATCCGAACTTCTTTTCTTTTTAAAATGAAAAGGAAGAGTTTCTTGTTGTTGGTTTGAGGCTCATTCTTTTTTTAATGATTTTTCTATTTAAGTGCACATTTCTCACTTTGAATATTTACTTTATTTATTTGATTACTCTTTTTTTGTACTTAAGCCTGTAGGTAAATACAAAAGGGCCGTCGGGTGAAATAATGATATACGATATACTATCAAAGTTAATATTATATTGATTTGGAATGGCTCCAAAGAAGTTGTGAGCTGGTTTTAAAACGACAAGTGAACCTGAACCTTTTTTGCTGCAAAGAACCATCCATTGATAAGTTATATCCTTTAAAAATACATTTATATTTGCATTTTTTAATGTATTTGATATTCTTTTTCAATATTATTACTATTAAACGGAATCAGATTTAATAACCGTGTCAAATACATGCGCTTCAAAGAAGTGTATTTATAGTTATAGTTGAAGAAGGATAAATTAGCAACAAAAAAAAGTACAGACTTACATTGGCTTAAATAAAATTTATTGAATTGAATAAAAGTTGTAAATTTATATGTGTTAATTAATGCATCACCAATGTATATTGATGCTTTATTTTGACACAATTAAAAATTGATAAGTTGATAGTATATTAAGTGTTCACATGGCTACCCTTTGATTTCGGCTTGACGATTAATGAAAAGCGGGTGGTCTTGAAAATCAGATAGAAATGCTTTTCTTATCTACTAATTGGCTATGCAGTCAACTTTAACAAGCATTTTGTTTGCTTAATGGTATCATTGGTATTATTGATAATATCATTGTCAATATAGTTGTATTCAGGTAGCTCAGTGAATATAATTTCTTTAAATATATAACCTGTCTAAGTACTGTTACTTTAATCTAAATAAGAATAGTTTTGCTAAAAGCAAGAAAAATTGTGAATTAATAGGTAGTTTGCACATTATATTAAAACAAGCCATGTCCCTGTTTTTGGCAGATTGATACATGCCAGCATTTGAAAAGTTTAGTTTCTGTTGCTGTTTTGTGTCAATTCTTCTTGTACAAGTCTCTATTCAATGTTTTTTTGAAACCCCATTGAAATTGTATTCTATTCAGAAATTGCAAATCAAACATTTTTGTAAATTCCGACAATTTAGGTCCTACCACACTTCATAACAATTCGATGTATATTTTTTGATGGAAAGTTTGAATTGCAGTTTAGAACCTGCAATTGTCTATAATAAAGAACATAAAGTTTTTTTTTAAAAAAAAGCAGCAAAATTTCCAAGTTTTTATAAATCTCCCACAAAAAAACAATAGGTTTATAGTTACTTTGGTAAATTTTGTCACATAATCAGCTTTGCATAATTTTATAGAATTTATGATATATATAAAGATTACAAAAGTAATTATAAAATAAAAAATGATAGTTTATGTGAAATTCAAAAGAATTATAAAGTTAGAAGCTGGTGTTGATCATTTTTGAGATAATTTCCAATTTTTGATATGGTTTATAATTGCCTTAGAAACAACTGAATAAGCATTATCCAGATCATTTTTGGTATGCAGTGCAGTTATGTGTAAAATTAATTCAGGAACAACTGGAAGTAGTTCATGGTGTAAAATTCTTTTAGTTCTTGTTGGTAAAATTTTTGATTTAATACATTCATTGATCATTTCTTGTAACTTAAAAGACTCTAAATTATAAAATTCGTCAAAATATAATTCCTCGTGCCCATTTTTTAAAGATTTAGCAATAATAGAACCCGGTCCTCCGTATGCATCAGGTAAACCTAGGCTTCTACGAAGTTCAGGATTTATTCTTAGATGTAAAGATGGTGAATATGCTGCTGATTTTACAACAATATAATCTTTTAATTCTTCCGAATTTGCAAAAAGAGAATGCAGGTAGCGTCCATTGTCATGTAAAGGTTTGATGAATGGATTCACCTGACCTTCTTTTTCATTGTCAGTTAAATGTTGAAGAACAGTAGATGCAGCCTTAGCAACATATGGAGGTAAAGCAGCTGAAAAAACATAAGCATTAGATGTTAAAATCTGATGATAAATCATATCTTTGTCACCAACACAAAAACCACCACTTGCACCAAAAGCACGAGCCATAGTACCAATAGTAATTTCAATTTCACTTCTTGGAATATTATAAACTTCAGCTAAACCACGACCATTATTACCCAAGGTACCAATTGAAGATGATTCATCTAAAATTAGCCTAAATTTATATCTATTTTTAATTTCAACTAATCTTTTCAGATCAGGCGAATCGCCAAAATTTTCTGATAAGCCTTCAGTAACAATGAATCTTCTATTAAGCGGACCATCTTTTAAATCTTCTTCCAAGCTTTCTAAGATTTCTTCTAAATGTTCTAAATCATTATGATTATACCATTCAATATTACATCTTGATATAAGGGCAGCCTTTTGTAACGCAAGATTTGCACCACCATCAACAATAACAATGTCACCTCTTTTAAGGAAACATGGTAAAACAGAAATAGGAGTTGAAAGATCTTGACCATATATAATACTGTCTTCAGAACCTAAGAAATTTGCCAAGTCTTCACGAAATCTAACATGCACGCTTTGGTTACCATAAAAATTTGGGGGACCACAAGCACCAACACCAACATCTCTAATACATTCAATAGACTTTGCTCTAACCTTTGAATCCATACTCATACCAAGGAAATCAAAAGATGCAAAATTAGTGACATTGGCAGTAACAGTATTATTATTTTTGATTGTAACCATTTTTGTGACTGGTCCTTCAATCAAAGGATTTGTCTCTACTTGCCATTTTTCATCCGTTCTAACATCAACAACAATCGGTTCAGGTTCCCAATCATCAATTAATTCATCTGTTTCTCTCTTTGATAATAACATTTTATCTCTTTCATCTTGGGAATATCTAGATGCAAAAAAATATTTAATGGCAAATAATGCCAAAAGAGCTTCTAAAACAGTTCTCCATGGGTCATTTTTATGCGAAGCTTTGATGTAGTTGATAATCAAAGCACCACCTGGTAATTTCATTAAAAATTCGATGACATCAGACGATATTTCGTTAGCTTTATAAGCAAGTCCAACCAAAAAATTGGTTGGCTCTGTATTTTGAGTCATTGAACTAGTCATATCTAGTATTTATCAAATACAGAGAAGTGCTCGATGGATTTTTGGCAAATATTCAAACAAAACAGAAACGACCAACAACGACAACAAAACAACTTTTCGCATTCTCACAATTTACAATTTTTATGTAGTCATTTGACAGGTTAGCTCTGCGCCAATCCGATGGCTTAAGAACTCTCATCATCAAGGTTGGAAACTGCAAACCTGAATAAATTACAAAGTTGGGATCAAGATCCTCTATAAAAATTTATAAATACAATGTATAACAACTACTCTAAATCGGCTAGGTGTTCCAACAAGTCCCTTTCAAACTCATCTTCAGAAAGATTGCTTTCATGGGAAGCCTCATTGTCAATCTTAGCATGCTTTGGAGTCGGTAAAAATTCATCATCTAAACCGTGTTTCCGAGAACCGTTTTTGAGAACGCCATTTTTTTCATCTTCGTCGTCTTCATCTTCATAATCGGACCCCATAAATTCTTTCATTTCGTCGTCAATCTCTCCCCAATCCAAAGCTTCAGAATTAGGCAAATTCATGTCTCCATGAAATTCCATAAAGTCATCAATTTGAGATTTACTTAATAAATTATCAACCTTGACAACATAATCGTCTTCAGAAATTCTATCCCACAATGACATACAGCGAAATACCCAATCTGGATTCACAACTTTAACATTTTTATCAACACTTTTGGATAATCTAACTTTAAATGTTCCTGAATTTTTACAGATGACATGTGTAACTTTAGTCGAATAGTTCTCTACTATTGTTGCCCCAAATGATCTAGCCCAAATAACTATGTCAGCATATTGAATTTTTGTTCCCAATGGGAGTACTCCGCTCAATAAAAAAACGCAGTCTTTAAAAACTAAAGATTTCATTTCAGTCATTATATCTTTAACATCAAGCTTGATTTCTGTATGATCGTGGTTTGCTTTTTCAACTTCAAAATAAAATTCATTGTGTATTCTTACTAATGCTTGACCCAAGTATTTGAGTTCTTTATCATCATCATATAATAAATTATGTGTTTCCTTATCGTCCATTATATTTTTAAATTCATTCATTGGTTTATCCTTATTATTATTCTCCTTTGAAAAATCCTCTTCTTCTTCCTTTTCTATAATTTTATCCAAATTTTCTTGCAATCTAGCTAAAGGACGATCATGTTCTTGTTGTTCAAGTGCATTAGTTCTCTCACTTTCCTGAACTGCTAATAAGTTGACATTATCACCGTTATCATTTAACTCAGACAACACTTCAACCGGTGAAGATGATGTCTCACTTATGACGGGATCTACTTCACCTTTTTGCGCTTTGTTTTTCTCACTTTCTTCACTAGTACTATCAATATCGTCATCGTCAATTATTGCATTTTCTTCAGTGTGTTCTCCTTCACGAATAATTTTTTCCTCTAAAATATTAACAGATTTTCTTCTTTTCGATGGTCCTAATAAAGATTGCTGCCTTGGTAAAAAACTTGAATTAATATCACCAATTCCAAGAAAAAAATCGTATGGAACAACTTTAATCAAATTTGGTGACCAATTCCAAACATCACCCCTATCATCAATAACAACAACCATGGATGTATCAACAGGAAACAATCTTTTTAATGATTTTTGTGTTAACGAACCACTTTCATCCCTTGATAAAATTCTATCGCCAAAGTAGATACCATCTGGATCAATAATCTTTGCAATTGATTCAGCGTATTGCCTTGTTGCCATAGTATAAATATGCATTTCATATCTTTCATTCATTTTATTCAAAAATTCTTGTAATCCAGGCCTGAGTTTGACATAATACCATCTTTTTGTAGAAGGTAATGCGGGTCCTTTATATCCTATTGGTACAAATGGTAATTCTTCAAGAATAAATGATCTTACATCTTTAACTGCATCATAATTGGGATTTGTTGGATCAGACATCCATTCTGCAACAGTTGGATCAACTGTAACATGAATAACAGTTTGATCTAAATCGACAACCAATGATAACTTTTCCTCTTTCAATAATCTTTCAGTCGATGAACGTTCAATGGTCTCAGCTTCTTTCGATGAAACTTTCAAATTTGTTGTTCCATGTGTCATCGAAATTGGAGCTCTTTTATTTTCTTCCTCTTCTTCAATCGATTGCCCACAAACTGCACATAAACCACCATATTGAATGGGATGTGAACATGGCTCAATTATTTCGGCAATTAAAGTTTTATCATCAAAAATTTCATCATTTATTTTAACGTGAACATTAAAAATTTTACCTTTAACAAGAGAATCATATGTGCCCACATTTTCAACCTTCTTCATCTTTCTTTCCACTTCATCTGTTTGTTCTTCATCTAATTCACTAATGGGCACCGGCTCGTAATCATAATATTTATAGGTTAGTATTGGTGAATGCTTTTTAATATCATCACCTTGTTTCACGTGAAGTTTTAGTACAGTGATTGGAAACAAAAGGTTTTTTGGTAAATAAATCTTAGACACATCAGTAGCAGACATTATAACAATATTTACGCCAAAGTATTCTTATTTGATGGGGGACTTGAGCCTAGAAAAAAATTGAAGAAGTAGAATGTAATCTTTAAGAGCAATAATAGGCGCCTGAAAAAATCATGTGCGAGTAATCTTGGCCTTAAGCTTGAATTCGGCTTGTGAGAATCAACAAAGGATTAGTGCAATACGTACATAAAATAGGCGCTGTTTAACTGGTATTCAACACATATATGCTTTTTTATATTTAATAGTTTACAAACTTTATAATCTTAGTTTACTTATAAGTTACACGAAAAGTCCATATTTTTATGTTCTTCATCTGCCTCATTCTTTTCATAAGTACCTCTAAAATAATAAGAGGTACTCTCTTTTGATTACAAATTCAACCTTTATATTCATACTTTAAGAATGTATTTCAAAAGCTTTATAGAATAGGCATGTCAATGATATACTTCGTCTGCAATCTTATGCGATTGATATCAGCTGTAATCGATACCGAAAGTAGCATGATTTTAACATCTATTTGAAAACTGTTACTTCTCGGTTTTTGTTCTCATGTGCGATTTTGATAAATGATAGTGGTTGGCTAGACAGATTTTTCTGCTTCCTCAAATCTAACTTGGACATCTCTCATTATTGTAACTTCGTCACCCTTTTCGGTTTGAATATCATCAATATCGCTAAATTCAACATCAAAATCAACATCATCATCATTGTTCGAAAATATAAAGCTTTCATTATTGGCTGAATTTTCCAAGCCACCAAGTTGGATTTCGTTAGCTTCTGCATACTTACTTTTTTCATCATCAATTTTCTTAGAAAGAATTTCCTGTGTTATTAACCATTCAGCATGTAACTCCTCCTGTTTTTGAAGATTAGAAATCAGATTATTCAAATTGTTTGACCTATATTTATTCAACTCCACTTTGGAATTATCGGGGAATTTTCTGGCACTCGTATAAAAACCAAAATTCCTTCCTAATTTACTTTCGTCCGACTCCACTCTTAATGCCATTCTAATTTCTTCCTCTTTACGTCTTTTATTCAAAACTATCATTCTTTTCTCAGCTAGTTTAACTAAGTCAACTTTTTGATCATCAATATTTTTTGTATCTTGACCTGTCAAAACTCCAATAGGATCTTTATTTTCTTTATCTTTGACATCATCAAGTTTGGTAATCTTTTTGTTTCTATGCTTTACATTTTCACTGACACTATGATCAAGAACCAGAGAAACATTTAGTTGGTGGTTCTTCCTACCAATTGTATGATCTAGAGCCTTTTCACCAAGTCTTCCTTCATCCACAATCTTTTGTCTCAAAAGAACAGGGTTCGTAACCATTTTATTATATTCTGGAGTTGACTTAAATGTGTAGTCGGGTGGTAGTGGTGGCATCCATTCGGGAATATATGCTTTTCTTTTCTTTCTATGAATAATTTGATCAATCCACCATTGCTTTTCGGTTTGAACATCATAATTTAAAACATTAAAAAATCCTTCATCATCTCCATTGTATGCTGTGGATGCAATATTTGCTTTGTTTACTATAAGTTTATATTTTTCTTTATTTTCAGCTGATTTATTCCATGAATTACAAAGGTCATACATGTCATGAATACCAAATCTATCAAACATCCCTTCATTCGCTAATAGCATTATATCATGTCTATCTGGTTTTCTTCTTCTTTGTATTTCCATTAACCTTTGTAATCTTTCAGTTATTGATTGTAAGAAAATTTCAGACCATTCAGACATTAATAATAATGCATTTTTACTTATTTGTAAATCATTCTTATCGTTTTGAAATTTACTCAATATACTTTCTAGCATAATCTCGAATACTGACAAGTGTAATACCTCCAAAATTGGAGCATCTGTTGTTGTTTTCTTTTCAATTATTTCAGGTGATGAAAGCATATCGTAATCCTTCACCTTTTTATTGCAATATTCTAATCTAGTTTTATGTTCTTTTGATATATCCATGCTTTCGTTAACTTCTTTCATAGTTCGTTTTAATTTGGGTTGTAATTGTATTGGTGTTTGAAAGGTAGTTATGTCAATATCGCCTTGTATTTTTCTATATTTGACATTTGCCTTGGAAATTAGATTAGTTAACACGCTTTCCAGCAGGCCATCCGGAATATGGTTATATTTGATTTGAACACGCTCTGTTCGGGGTGCATAATCTGATGTGCTTGATTGTGTTGTTTCAGACATTGTTGTGTCCCTTACGGCTAATTAAGTCGAACCAAAGGGACTTCAGTTAATTTATCAAAAAAAAAAATGAAAACAGATCTCTTGAAAACATCATTTCAGCGCTTCCAGCATATGGGAGAATCTGTTGCAGTTCGCAACTCAAAATCAAATGTCAAATCTAATGTCAAACATTGATAGTGAACTATCTTGAATATAACTGCAAAACTAAACGCTTTGAAAATTAAATTATTTTATTTTATTTTTATTGGGTCATATATAAGAGATAAATACACAGACTATATACACAGTAAAAAAGGTGATCAAATCTATTGTGGTGCACCTTGGATTGGGTTACCATTTTGATCAACCATACCATTTTGCATCATCATAATTTCTTCATTACCAGCAGTTTCAATTTGGATACCACAACCAAGTTTAGAAGTGTTCTTAAATTGGTTAACAGAACCGTTGAAAATTAAACCAATTGTTGGTAAAATTCTATGTTCAAGCATAAACGAAACATCACCATTTGATTCAAGTTGACCTCTGTAAATTGATTGTCTGAATTCATACTTTGCACCTAAAACAGTATTTGCTTCAATAGTTGTTTGAATGGTTGGCATCATCATTGATTCTGACATAACCGGTTGTTGAGATGCTGAAATAGTAGTTTCTAAACCAGCTTCAAGGTTTGAAGCAACTTTTTTCCAGAATGATGCAACAAGTGCACCTTGAGCTTGTAATTGACCGGAAGCAATCCAATCACCCGCATTATATCTACCAGCAAGAGAAATTGCAGCTTGAGCTGGACCATTTGGATCCATTGCATTATAAACAGTTTCCATACCAATAGATAATTTAGAAGTAATTGATTGCATTAAGGAACCGATTAATAAACCATTATATTTTGGACCAGTAAAATCTGGATTAAGAGCCTTCAATTGGAGAGAAAAATCATTTGCTTGATATTCATGTTCTAATTGACACATTGAAGGTTGGCCATGTGCTAATTGTAAAGAAACCTTTGAAACAATATGTTTATCCCAAGAATAATTCAATCTACCAGTTAGTGAAAACTCATTGTCAATGGTACCTTGGACTAAAGCTTGATCATTTGCAATAATTGAAGTAAAAGAATAAGCTGGTAATTTACTACCGATCGCAAAACTATGAGCAATTTGAAAAACTGGGTTCATTGCAAAGGTTTTATTAATATCAGCTTTCAAACCTGAAAATTGATAAAGACTCAAAAAAACGTCTTTTGAAACTTCTTTATTAATATTTTCCATAATACCTGGATTAACCAAATCTAAGGAGTTTCTATGTTGAATAATAGTTTGAGAAACTGATGATAAAAACTGAGAAATCGGGTTATTGGTAATAAATCCTGGTTCAGCTGGTGTTGGAGCTGTTGGATAAACACCTGCAAGAGGAGAAATGTTTTTGATATCACCAATGTTAGAAGTGGAAGAAGTCATTGTTGTTTATGTGCAGTTGGTATTCAAGCAAAACCAAAAAGAGTGATTCAACCTTCTCATAAACTAAATGAATTACGGTTCGCCTTTTGTCGAATACAAAGTTCTCTTGTCGTCGACTGGAAAATTGAAAATTGAAAATAAAAAATAAAAAATAAAAAATAGAAAATAGAAAATAGAAAACAGAAAATGAGAAATGAAAAATGAGAAATGAAAAATGAAAAATGAAAAATGGGAAATGAAAAATGAAAAATGCAAATGCAAATGCAAATGCAAATGAATCAAGAGCGAAAAAAAAATTTACAGTCTATCGGCGCATAATGGTGCACGGGTTGGTGATCGGTTAGAGACATGAATAAACAGTTAGCGGTTTTATACAGTCTAATTACATATTTCTGTTGGTAATAAGGTCAGCAATCGAATTAAAGCACTGTTCCTTGTTGGAGATACGGTTAGCAGCCTGTGCTTTTTCGTCGGTGCTACAATTGAACTCATTTTCTAGACTAGAAAGTGCTTCAAAAACAACATTTCGATCTTCATGTAATTTATTAATTCTCACACGGAGGCGTCCACAAGAATTAACAACATCTTTAATAGAAACCTCTCCATTTTTTACTTGTTCAATGATATCTAATAGCATAGGAGCAAGTTCTAGTCTTGTATTTTCCATTCTATCTAAGGTCTCTTCAATATTGCGTATTTTGTTTTCTCTTATATCTTCAACTAATTCTTTCATTGGAGATGGGTTTAAATTTGAAGGTACGCTTGAGCTATTCATTTCATTATTATTTGTTTTACTATGGTCAATGTCAACATCCATCATATGTTCATTTTCAGGTTCCATAACTTGATCTATTCCTAGAACAGGGGCAGTAATACCAGTTTGTAATGTTTCATTTCCACTTGTGTTGGGTATTTTTGGAGTTGAATCTGTTCCTGGTGGTATACTTATCGGCGACACAGACTGTCCTGATAGACCATTTCCGCTAGGTGGAAGCACATGGACCATATTCTCATCGTTCATATTTGATTGGCTCATTATCTTTATCTTATATGTTACAATCCTGATTCAAGTATATTTATTTAGTTGATAGTGGTAAAATGAATATGAAGAGTGGAGACACTGCTTCTATAAGTTTCATTTTTGAATTTTGAATTGAAATACTTGATAATAAATAAAAACAAAAAACAAAAAACAAAAAACAAAAGGCGCACCGCAAATTCACAAGAGTTTTGAAAGTTCAAGGCCCAAGGACTAAAAACTAAAAACCGTAACCTTTTTTAACAACCCTTCATAAAAGCTAGTGGTACTAGTATTAGGATTTTAAACTAAACAAAAACTACTACTTCCAGCTTCTTGTAAATAAAGTGATATTTTGACTTCAAATAACTTTTTAGTTAGAAATACAAAACATTAAAAGTTAGGTATACAAAACAGATTATAATTAAAATTGTACATGAAAAGCATACCAAGAGCAAAATACGCCAACATACAAAATGTAGCTTTCAAATGAAAGAGATTTTTATCTGAAATACTAACATGGTTTAGTAAAACTTAATACTGATAAGCTTGAAAATGTTCATACTGATGCGGCGTCATACTTTTCTGTTTTCAATAGTTGCTAATATATTAGGACTTTTGAAAAACTTATACGATTGAAAAAAATGAAAATTTTCAGTTTTTGTACGTGTATGTAGTTACATAATATATATTTTAAGATATCTTTAGAGACTTTAAAAATTCTCAGATATCAAATATATTATTTTACATGTTAAATCTAGGTTGAAAACGTTTAAAGTTATATCGAAAAGAATCTTATGAAAACTGCATTATTTTTTCAAAATAACGTTTATTATAATTTGTGTTTAAATTGAAAAACAAACACAATTTTTTTTGATACTTAATGATATAATAATTTTTATACAATGATTACTCAAAAAAAAATCAGATAGAGACACTAATATTTTGCATAATATAAATAAATAAGCATGCACGTAAATAGCAATTATTACACGCAATTTATCATTTTAGCTGGTTATTTGCTGCCTTTCTTTTACAAAATATTTATTTTATTTATAAATATTGCTATGAAAATAATTAATTCAAAATAAAGCATGAACAATTGTATTTTACGTTTAATTAAGATATGAATCGATTTACATAATAACTTAAATTCAAATAATAAATCAATAATAAATCAAAGGAAGAGGCCGTGATATAACTTACTTACGAAATCTAATCAAAACTGACCTGAATATTTTAAGACCAAGTATGATAAGTATGGTGGTCATTAAACCAATTGTAAAATCTTAATGTGATGAAGTACAGAAATAATTGGAGTTAAATATTTGAAAAAGAAACTTTGAACACTTATTTAGAATGTGGATATTACGAGAAGCGGTAATAAGATTGTTCATTGCTAGTAGATTCGAGTGAAATAATGAACTGGTGTGTCTTCATTACTATAAAGATATGTAATAATTGCATAGTAGATTAGATACAAATTGGATGTTATAGAAATGTAATTGGATACAAAAATATGTTTACCAATAAGAATGAATAGAGCTGTATAAGACACATAAATGTAGAAAACAACAATTAAGATATTCTATGGTATAATTATGGTGTGTCTAGACATCTTAATATATGATGTTTGTGTTGAGACGTGAAGTTGAAAAGAAAACCAAATATGTAAAGTATTACTGAAAGACAATTAATTAAGAAGTTGAACATAACAAGTAATTAACATACCAGTAAAGGTGTAAGGCATTGCTATCACAAACTATTGATAATCGGCGATATATTCCAAATGTAGTTATTTACTCCTGAACAAATTGTTATTGGTCAAGAGTGTGAACTGAAAAATCCATAACTCAGGGCGTAAAGAGACTATTTTAGAATAACTCGCGTGCAGGTTACTAATAGTATATGAAATGGGTAATATCTAAACACAAAGTTTAGATACAGAGAGAGCGAGTCTCGAAAACAAAAGTTAAGATTTGTACTTAAAGCATTATCTTTTCCAAGCTACCATGTCGATGTGACAGTCTTTCCTGAGTCTGAAATATTTACGTTCCTATATTATTAATAATTTACCTGCAAATGCTCTGCAAAATATGCATCTTATACAACAAAAACACCGATAATATTTATATCCTCGACTAATCAACTTAGAAAACTCTTATTTTAGATACACATGTTACTTAGTATATTACAGTAGTCTACGTAAACAAACTTACATCGTCAGCGAATAACCCAAATGTCAAAATTGTACAGGAACTGCTAGCTAGGTGAAAACTAAGGCATTTATGTAGATCTAAAGATATCACTGCAAATATCTGTGTAAGCTTGTGGCGCTATGTGATCTGGTCGAAACCGGGAGATGATGGTCCATTTGAAAGAAGTTTTGTAGGTTGAAAAATAATTCTGTTGGCTGGAATGGTTTAATCAAGCTTCTTTGTTCTTCCGGTGTTAAACTTCATCAAAATGGAAACAGAATTTATCAAAATTACTTTGAGCTGATGTATTTGTAAAGAAATTGGGATCTTTATAAAGATTGGTCTATAATTGGACTGCCTGTTAAACTTTTTTTTCATTTTCTATCTTAACAATTACTTACATAATCTTCCAGATACGTAGCCTTCGTTTCTATATAGATATACTTATGTAACGTCTTGTTGTGGTGCATTGACTATTAAACTATGGTCCATAACTTTTAGATAAGTTGGTAGTTAAAATAAACTGTAAAGTAGAGTGGATAAAGTAAAAGAACAAGAGAACTATGTCTTTTTATATAAGATAAAATACTGTTGGTGAGTTTAATAATTAATATCTATGAATGATTGCATAATGCTTTTCTATGAGCTGCATTTCAACATCAATTCAACACTACCCCTGAAAATGAGGAAAGCAATAGCCAATAAAAACTATACAATAAGAAACAATGGACTTTTTTTCGATTTTGTGAATCCATGATTTTTGATTTCCTCTGGCACCGAACAGGCGCCATTATGACAGTGATGACCCTTGGTCTGAGTTATCCCAAGATTTGTTTTTTCTTTTGATACCTTACATGTAAAGTATAAAACACTAAAAATTTACACAAACATGTAAATAAGTTTTCTATTGATAAATAATAGAAAAACCAATAATTGAATCTTTGTAAGAAATAAACCAAGATACAATTTACCAGTATAGTAATCAATTCTAAGCGCGAATGGGCAACGTGAATTGTCTAGTTATTGTTCAACTAAGCAACCCTTATTCAAAGCATTTATACAATCTATATAATAGTGGCATCACTCACGTTTATATACACTTTGCCCGTCAATGTGGAATCACCCTATCATCAACTATTATTTATCTTATCTGTTTTATCTGCCACTTTTGTCTCGCCAGGGACCTGACTCAATGTGACATATTTGACACATTTGCAATCAGCTGACATTCCCATGCTTATGGTTTATGTCACTGTTGATGTTATTTACATCATGACTTTGTCATTTCATTCTACAATAGACTTTGTCAATTAAGACTCTATCATTTTTGTGTCATTCAGTAAAATGTTGAAATGAATGCCGCGTATATTTATCTAGTGGCATTCATATGAAACAGTTATATGATTGTTTCATATATATTAATTAGCACACTCATTAATATAGCATATTATATTGTTGTAATGTATTCACTCTAGTTATATGATCCATTTTAACTTAATCAATCGGTAGTATTAATAACTATATAGTACTAAATAAGTTTATACAATAAGGAGGAGATGTCCTCCTTT
>JAJLVO010000083.1:0-10727 GCA_030564565.1 Pichia sp. NRRL Y-12830
AGTTTGCAGTGTTGGAGAGGGAAAGAACCCCCATTTGCCTAACAAAATTATTGACGTCCCAGAGCGTTTCCCGCATTAAGCGGTTTTTCCACCTGGTTTGACATCTGGCTTGAAAAACAAAAGTGACATTCCAGGCTCCACCCGCACTAAAAAAAATGTAAAACCACTGGTTTGACATACTTAGTGAGCTAGGAGCTATAAGGTAGTTCCGTTGATGCATGTAAAAACTGTCATATACCAGATTCCGAGGGCAAAATAATTTTTTTTGGTGCCACCTGCCATGCTAATGTCCGCTCGAAACTATAAAGTAGTAGAAGTATTAAGTGTTATACATAGATATATCCCGAAATATTTCAAAAAAAATAAATATAACATGTAAAAATACAAATCCAAAGTCAGATTGTATACTTTCAGATATGTTCTTCAAATTCAAAGACATATAATTACTAAAAGAAGGGTATCAAATAAGTATTAAATAAGTAGGATGTAAGCTAATAAACCAAACGCAAAAGAGTTGGTTAATCTTGAACCGGAGGCAGAATAGATAGAAACTGTTTGACTTGTGGAAACAATCGATGGCAAAACAGTTGTTGGAGCGGCGGTACTAATTGTTGTTTCAATAGTAAGCGGTTTTGTTTCAGTAGCAACATTAATCGCAACAGGTGTATTATTGCTGTTGTGTACAAACGTTGAAGATGTAACATCATTGTTGAAAGCAGTTGATTCAACACCATTTGCGCTACTTTCTGTATCCCGGGTAACAAAAGAAATGGTAGTACCTGATGGAACACAAACAATAGTTTTAACAGTACCTTTGACGGAAGTAGTGACAGTGCTAATGTATGACTTGGACCATGCTGAAGTGGAGCATGCAGAGCAAATGACAGTTTTGGTTTCAGTTGCAACATCTGTGATAGTTGATTCATCATTCGATATTGGGACACAAACAATAGTTGAAACAGTACCTTGAACAGAAGTAGTAACAGTGCTAATGTATGACTTGGACCATGATGAAGTCAAGCACGCAGAGCAGATGACAGTTTTAGTTCCAGTTTCAGTTTCGGTTGTAACAGTTGTTTTAACACTCGATGTTGGAACACATACATAAGTAGTAACAGTAGTACCAACAGTAGTAACAATAGTACTTGTGTAATCATTAGACCATGTAGAAGTTGAATATCTTGATGAAGAGGATGATGTTTCAGGTGCAATAGTAGTGGTTGGAACAACATGACCGGTGTATGTAGTGAGAGCTGGTTTGCCATCGGTACCAACAGCACTGGTGGTAACGTAGAATGTAGATGAAACGCTACCTGATGTGATCAATGTGGTTTCAGGTTCTAAGACTGCAATATCAGTGGAGGTGACAATGTTTCCGTCAGCATCAGCAGTGGTGTAGACAAGAGTGGAAGTGGTTTCAGACGCACCTGTGTAAGCATAGGTGTTAGATGCAGTGGTGCCATGGGTGAACGCTGGGACAATATGACCGGTGTATGTAGTGAGAGCTGGTTTGCCATCGGTACCAACAGCACTGGTGGTAACGTAGAATGTAGATGAAACGCTACCTGATGTGATCAATGTGGTTTCAGGTTCTAAGACTGCAATATCAGTGGAGGTGACAATGTTTCCGTCAGCATCAGCAGTGGTGTAGACAAGAGTGGAAGTGGTTTCAGACGCACCTGTGTAAGCATAGGTGTTAGATGCAGTGGTGCCATGGGTGAACGCTGGGACAATATGACCGGTGTATGTAGTGAGAGCTGGTTTGCCATCGGTACCAACAGCACTGGTGGTAACGTAGAATGTAGATGAAACGCTACCTGATGTGATCAATGTGGTTTCAGGTTCTAAGACTGCAATATCAGTGGAGGTGACAATGTTTCCGTCAGCATCAGCAGTGGTGTAGACAAGAGTGGAAGTGGTTTCAGACGCACCTGTGTAAGCATATGTGTTAGATGCAGTGGTCTTAGCTGTTGAAGTTTTTTGGCACCCAACTAAATCACTAGCATCAAAATTAATAATGGTATCTCTAAAATCAGAAATGATATTACCGCTTGGTGTAACTATTTGTAAATTAAAATAACCTTCGATAGAAATAGTTGCTTGAAAAAAATTTAGTGGATACATAACACCTTGCTGAAGATAAATATAAGATGAATAGCTGTTTTCATCTGTGACAGCTAAAAGAAGATCATTTTCAGAAGTTGCAACAGAATCTTGAGTACAACAGTCAAAGGTTGCATCACTACCGAACCAAAGCCAAGCAGCAGTGTTTGTGTGATCTAAAGAGACTTTAAAAACACCTGTTTCTGGGGCTGTAATAAAAATCATAAAAAATAAGTATTGTTAGTATTCAATAAATTTTAAAGTAAAATATGTCAAAATGAAAATTTAATAAAACAATAACCAGTTTGGCTAAATAATACATACCAACAAAATAACCTGTTAGTTGCAAAACATAATCAGTGTTATCATAAACTCTTGTTCCAATAGTAACAGTACCACGAACTCGAGTGGTGTAACTATAAGATGCTTCAAGTAGACCAGTAGCAGAACCCCAAGCCGAACCTTTTGTAAACGAATTAATAAACCAATTATTGTCATACGTAGAAGGAACTATATTCCAGTATTCATAAAAATAAGCATTAAAACCGAGTGAAGAAGATGCAAGATTACCAAAACAACCAACACCAGTAGATGAAACACTTGCAATGTTTTTTTCATTAGCAAGAGCTGAACCAGCTACTGCTAGTAAAAATAAAACTGACTCGAAAATATTCAATAACATGTTTCCAATCTGTTAATTACTTTGACTGTAGTGAAAAAAAGTAGCATATCTATACTATATGAAATCAATAATATGGGAAGTGGGAGGGTATTTAACTAAAACCAGTTCGTCAACTTGAGTGAATAATTAAACAGGAAAACACAATAATTTTTGAATTCAAAATTGCTTTAATGTAAACTGCCAGGGTTTAAGCTATCACTAATTGACCTGAATTTTTACAAACTTATTCAAGCAATTTTATTTTAAAAATATCCGAAACAACATATAGCCGAAATGCACGCCAATACATTGTTAAAGTTCTTCAATTACCTATTAATCCCCAACTTGATCAGCTAATGACTTCGGTAAAATGTAAAATGTATCAAATTTCAAGTAAGCTGGCGCTAGTAAGATTCTTTGCATTGCAGAAATTAAAATATGGCAACAGTAAAGTTTCTTTGCGTCTATTTTTGCTTCAATTTATTATTGCATACAATGGAATTCCCAATTTTAACAAAGCTTCAGTTATATGTTCATTTCCTTTAACGTTTAAAAATATCGTGTTGTTAGTATACGTTCAATCTATTGGCACATGCTTGCTCCAAATAAATTTCGAATTGTTAGACTTTAGATTCTCATTGGAAAAAACATATAAGAAGAAATAATCACAAATTCTTTAGCGCGGTTACGTTCTATGCACAAACTTTAAACTTTTTGATTTACATTAGTATATTCCGTGTAATTTGTGATTCCACTCCCACCGAACGCTTGAGGTTTCAACTTTAGTCCGACACCGTTGGATTGACGTCCCAAAACACTCCAAATTATTGATACTCTGTATGACGGTTTGTTTAGTACTGCTCCAAAAAAAACTAAATGATTTGAAAAAATTGACGCCTCATCACAACGTGATTTTCTTATTAAATTCCTCTAATTTTTTTCTGTGGGGTCTGATCACCAAATTTAGTAGATGTCTAATACTACTACATATGAAAAAGCCAATATTTAGGAAGGTCCAAAATACGTGTCATGCACAAATCCAACTTTCAACAATCAAACCTTAAATTTTTACGTATTGTCATGCTACATTTAAAGCTTCTGAATTTTTTCATGCAGACCTTTTTAGTCTTGATTTGAGAAATATTTTTCTGAGGCGTAAATCATGCATGTTAAAAATATTACTGATTTTGACATCATTGTTTGTCGCGAACAACCTGAGTGATAAAAGTTTGGGTTTTTACTTTTTACAAACTTCTCGGATTTAAGCTGCATGCTTTGACTGTTTTGACGTTACCTTTTTCACGGCCCTAAAACCTAAACATAAAGGTATACATTTGGGTGGTCACAAAATTTACATTGTGAAGTTTTTTGTGTAATGATGGACTGAATGGAATTGTGGTATATGCCGTAAGTGAGGATTGATTAATCACTTTAACGTAGCTTCAGGTTATAACCAGTTTTTAATAAGCAAAACTCGAGTTTACGCTTTCATAATAACGCAATTTAGATTTTTAGGTTTAATATCCATGATTTTTCATGAACGTATTTTTTAATATTATTTTTTAAAATATTTTGGATGATGGAACGTTCCATAAACTGTTTATTGACAGAAATTTACATTGATTAGCAATTGTAAAAGCAAACCTTTCTCATTGCATCAGTTAATTTAATGATTTCAAATATAAAACCTTTTAAGGACTTATCTTATTTATACTAATTTGACATTTAAGATATAAACTATTCAAATAATGACTAGGGCTGCACTTGTGTGTGTATAGTTTTAGTATAAAAAAACCTTTAAAAAAAGTCAAGGTTCTGTTATTTTCAATAAAATTCGGATTTTAAATAATTTTATTGAATTTACATTCTATTTTGGAATTATAAGATTTTTATCACGCTGAAAGCATAACAGTAAATCACGTTAAGAGCTTTTTTATTCTGTTCAGATTTGAAAAAATTTGGAAAGGGTGCTTGTTTGCTTAAGTTATGACTTTAACAAAAATATGCACTTACAAGCAATTTTTCGAGTTGGTTGCAGCAAAGCAAAAAAATTACAAGATTACTTCTAATTAATAAGCTAATGGGTTGTTAAAAACTAAACTTGAATACGTGATCAAAATAGATGGCAATCAAAAGTTTATAAAATCTTTTAATAAAAATAAGTATATCACGATTATTATTTTTTTAATTTATAATGAAAGAACTGTATTACTTTAAAGTAGTTTTTGAATAATAATTTTATTGCCAATTTTGCTTTTTCACTATGGTATGCTTCAAATTCTTTATATTATGTCTGGTGGAACAATTCATAGTTTATTTTCAGTTGAGATAAAGATTTATTTATGATTGATATTAATGTTGTTTTTTGTGTTTTTTTATCATAGAATTCTATAATGTAATAGGTTAATTGTCAAAACCTCTACAAAATAGTTAGATAATATTATTTAAAAATTGACCTTAGTAAAGAAAATGGTTTTTAAAACATTTTTATCAATTTATGGTTGAATATTCTAAGAAAAAACAGCAATATAAGATAAGCTTTCAAAGTTATTTTAATATAGGAATAGCTTTTGTTTTCGTTTCTGTTTTGTTGATTTAGACATTTACAAGATCTCCTTACAAATGCTACTAAAATGCGCAACTAATAGTATAAGTCTGAAAACAAAACGAACAGTAGATAAATGATAAATATACCTACAGTATTTCCAAATGAGATGACACTTTAAGAATCTATCCTTTCAAAACGTTAAAACCAATTGCCCACTAGTTTTAAGGATGACAGTTTTTAATTAAAATCACCCACTACTTTATATAAGGTAGCTGACTAGAAAAAATAATAATATGTGCACCTACAGATAAAAACGTGCGCATTATTTTTGAAAAGAAGTAGCAAGTACAGGAGAAAGCAGGCATGTCTTGAAATAGCAGGCTAAACCTTTTACTTTTACATGTAGTCGACATATGCAATTCAGCTTCTCTCTTAGGAGGAATATAATCTAGTTTATTATAATTTTTGAAAAGATTTACTTATTCAGTCCAAGATAAAGTCAAAATAAGTTGAATAACAAATATAACATATTGAAGTTTCTTAATTCTGAAAGAAATGACTCAAAAAAACATTGTATTGATATTGTAAGATTAGATATAACATCTTCTTGTACCTGAAGGGTAAAATCAATTGCTTTGCGGCATTTAATTCTGTATATAATAATATAATAGTTTAATACTTTTTTTTTCTTTGAAAAATAATTACTCACATAAATAAGTACTTCACAATTTCCCTTTATAATAGACTAGTAAAAAAGCTACAAGACCATGTATTTTTATCAAAGAAAAAAGAATTGTTATAATTATATTTGGTTAAATTATAGACAAAAGGTAAAAAATCATAGATGAAAGATACGTAACTTGCTTGCAATAGGCTAACAAGCTGATGAAACTTCAAATTATTCAATATTAAGAAAAGTGCTTAAAGGTGCATCAGATTATTCATCAATATAGTTTACTGTTTCAGCTATCGATCCTGAAGCTTTGAATTTATCTGCAAATGAAGCTGTTACCCAAGGTACAATTGAATGTAAATTCTCTCAGCTTTGTTTGAATTATGATATGAATACTGGTAATTTTGTTTTGTCATTCAGCCATTCTTACCACTTATAACAAAAGTAACAATTATGAAAATAATAATTAAACATATATAATTTGAATAAACTATTGAATCACCGATGATGGTTTTGATAATAGATTTACCAACTTATTGATTTATTGAATATATTTAAAACAATAGAAATGTAACATCTGTTGTTACATTTGAATACTTATATATTAAATTATAATAAACTTTAACTACACCTATTATTTTAATGTCATTACAACAAATGTCTATTTAAATATAATCTTCCAATATATTTTTTTATTGATATAAACTAAAACATAATTCATTAGTTTTTTTTTCAATAACTAAATATAGTTGAACGTTGAATAAAATTTGGGTACAGCATTGTATCATTTATATACAATCTTTAAACAACTTATTAGTACTTAAACTATTCAAATAGTTACTTTTATTTTTAACATGGCCAAACCAAAATAAAATTATAGTATTGCAATTAAAACGCAGTCACTTTCATTTAACATAAAACTAAATATATTATCTAACTATATTATCAACATAGACACCATGAATATTTATCTAAAGCAACAAAGAACTATTCCACCATTATAGTTTAATACTTTCACATCAACATATCAAAATAAACAATACTTTATTAATTTTGCAATTACAACCTTTTTTATTATATTACCTCCTATTTTCTTGATTTGAATTGGTTTTTTCTCCCTTGTACAATATAATAATTTACACAGTCATATCAACATATCTGCTCAACATATAGAATCAATTGCACATCATTTAAGATGTCTACTCTATCCACATTGATATTGTGCTCTTATAATGATACTGCTTCTATACTGGCTGCTAATTGGAAATCTAATAGAAGGGATACAACTTTACTTTATGGTTATCTAACTTTTTTGATTACAATTATATTTATACTGCTATTGCCAAAATGGAATAGAATTTCAAATTTTATTTATTATAAATTCTTAAAATTTAATAGAAAACTAAGATTAACACCTCCAAAAAATATTTTAAGATGGAATCCAATGTCAATTCAAATGATTATATTTTGGTCAGCCGTTCTAACTTTTTTATCACTAAACCAAACCAATGGATTTGATATTAGATTTATTGCTGCCAGATTAGGTAGGGTTCCTGTTTGTTGTTACCTACTGTTTTATTTTTAATATTGAGACCGTCACTATTACCAACCCTTTTCAACAAACTTTATGTAATAGCTTCAATTATATTTTTTGAACTAAATATCTTTTATAATTTTTAGTTTGTTTAATGTGTAACATGTCACAATAAAATGATAATTACACACATTTACTTGTTTCTAGCACAATTGCAACTGGTTCCGACTCATCTATTAATAAACACAAAATTATATAAACTGTATACATTGGATCAACAATGACAGTCAACGCATCTATAAATCAAATAAATATAAACCCACTGAATTTATACATAAACCTATTTAACGAACTAAAAATTATTTGATTAAATTAAATGAACAACCTGGAATAAATTCAACACTAATAAACATAATAATCATAGATAAAGAGTTCAACTAGATGCATTAAATAAATAATGAGTAATCCATTGTTAATAATTTCATTAAGCTTTTCGATGGTTGATTAAAAAAATAAAAATCTTAACAGACTAGTAATAAATAAACTAAATAAAAATAAATTAATAAGTAGCAACATTTAAAAGTTAATCAAATAAACCAACAACTAATAAATCAACCAAATATATTGCTTCACCAATTATTCATTATACTTAAAAATAAACCAGTAATATTCATAAGTAGTATACTTCAAATCAATACCAATAGTGCGATTATATTTAATCTGTTTTTAATTTTGGATTATTAAAAACCTTTGATATTACAAAGTAATTAATTGGAAAAATGTTAAACTAATCTCAAATTTCAAAAACCTAAAAACTTGAAAACTTTTATTTTAATTATAAAACTTTTTTTTAACTCTTGTAACTATACCAATAATGCAATTATAAATAATCTGTTTACCGTTATTAATTATTTAGCACCTTGCATATCATATACCATTTGATTGAATTAACAGCATTGAAACAATAACTGTGACTTTAGTCAACCTCTTTTCTGTTATGTATTATTCAGGTGCTTTATCATCATGTACTATTTAATCGAATCAACAATGATGGAAACTAAAACTGCAAAAACGTAAAAATTAAAAACTCTATGTTATTTTAAAAACAACCATTTAACCCCTGTAACTCTCCCAATAAAGAAACAATAACTAACCTGTTTCCGTTTATGTAATATGCAGGGCATTTGATATCACGAACTATTTAATGGAAATAAAACAACGGTGAATTTAATTAGATACTTGTGAAACCTAAAACAAATGAAAATAAAAGTGGAAATAATTTTAAATAAACTTACGTCAGTCATTAATGTAAATATAATTGATCTGTGTTTATTCATTTATCATTCAAAACCTTTAATATCATAAGCAATTAAACAAAAAGTGTGTCTTGAACGAATGTATGCAAAACTCTACAAAAGAAAAGACAGCAACAACAGACTTCTAAATTTTCAAAATCTTAAAGATTCAAAACATGTAAAAATCTGTATTGCTACGTAATATAACTCTGCCCATATCATTCTCACAAAAATTGAACTCCATCCAGATTTGCAGAAAACTTCTAATTTTTCTTTGAACGACACAATTAGCAATTAGCAATTAGCAATTTACAATTTACAATTTACAATTTATAACATAAAAGGAATCAAATAAACTGAATAGTATCATTTAAGAACACTAATACATAAATATAATTTTAAAACAAAGGGATACTTACTAGAACAAAAACACTATAAAAAAAGAAAAACATATCATAAATTGAAGAAAGTAAATAAAATAAAGAAACAATAATTAAAGCTTAATAAACTAAATATTTTCATCAATCAAACCAAGAACAAAATTTAGAGGTTAGACATTCTTTGAACAAAGAAACACTCGCAAATACACTGAATAAAGTATTTCCATCGAACTTCATATCATGAACTAAAACTTTTTTATTTTCAGTCCATTTTAAAAATATACCACAGACGTTAATACCACTGTTGAATGAACAACATTTATTTCTGCTGTATTTTGGCTTGAAACATTAAAAGCAGATATTTCTAGCATACAGAATATACATATTGAAAAATATTTGATATTTTCCATAATCATAATATAAACTAGAAGAAGGAAATTTGCTCTTAATATAAGTGGATCCAGTTCCACCGTCTGCATCATTAGAAATTGAATTTAGAAATTTTAGCCAGCCATAACTAATGGAAGGCGGTGTGACATCAAAACCTTCATCTGTAACCAACATTCTGTTTATTCTGGTATAACTCTTGAACTGTGCAACCGCAGGAACTATATATTTTTTTGCATGTTCAATATATTCCGATGTAGAAACTTTATCAAAAATTTGCTTTTCTTTTTGACTTACCTCAGAAAAATAGAGCTTGCCACGTTGTATTCTTCTTAAATAATATTTTTTACGATGGTCACTCCTGGAATGTGCTAGAAAAGTTAAGATTGTAGTTCTATAAGAGAATGGGTGTATGAAACAGCTTTAACGAATTAGCCGACATATAAAGCACACTTTTTTCCGTTTTAAGCGAAAATATGATGTTTTTTAAAACACAAACCGCAAAATCTGAAGTTTAGTGTTATAAAAAATATCAAATTTTGGTGCAAAACGAAACGCGTACTTTTTTCTGGGAGAGCGACCGTAAACCAAAAAATTAACTAGCGAATTTCGTCGTAAACCAAAAAAACTGAGCGAAATTTGAAAAAAAACGTACGCATCGAAAAAAAAAAAACGTAAACCGATTTTTCTTGCTCCTATTTTCAAGGGGAAAAATTGTGGGAAGGGGGGGGGTCCCCACAAGAAAAATTTGGGGGTTTGGGGCGCAGCCCCAAAAATTTTTTTTGCATTTTTGTAGGTTCTAAGTTTGGGGGTGAAAAACTGCACAATTTTGTACTATTACTTTTTCCTAAAATGGACATACAAGATAGGTCTTCAAAAATACTTTTTTTACTACTTTTTTTTTAATTATTTGATTATATAACTATTCAATTATATAACTACTTAATTATTTAATTATTTAATTATTTAATTATTTAATTATTTTCTTGGTTGTATAACACCGAAAACATTACTATTCATTTACAAATAAGGATGGACTGTATCGAAATATTGATTATTGATCATTTTTCTTCTTTCTTTTTTTGGTATCTCTCACGTTCAAGACACGCTTTTCAGTTTCAGTCATAAAAACATCCCTATAAACTT
>JAJLVO010000084.1:0-10542 GCA_030564565.1 Pichia sp. NRRL Y-12830
ACCTAGTTTTTGATGACGATAAAGTTGATTATAAAATTGAAATTACTGATATTTGTATCCATTCAATGTTTTGTTATAGAAAAAAGAGGGGTCTTATTCAACTATCACATGTCAACAGAGGTTCTTTGAGCCATGAAACAATAATGGGTTCCCATCATGATTCAACAATTATTAGATATTCCAGTGACATGAAAAATCTTTACTATTTTTTGCTAAACATCGAACTCTTTAATGGATCTTTAGAACTAGATTCTGCAATTGTGGAAAAAATTAACCTTCTTAGGGATTCATTGTTAGATTACAAAGATAACGATGTTATAGATTTCACCAGACTAGAAAGAAAAATACTTTTACTAAAAGATATTTTTGAAATGATGTTAAAAAGTGAGACGGAACTAATGTTTAGTATCCCATTCAAAGCAGCAGTGGTTGAACCAGTGATGATGAGAGTAAGACCTCTTAGTTATTGTATCAATGTAATGGATGGTTTTAAATTCCTGCTTAAATATATTTTGATTTTCACTGCAACTTCAGAAAGAATAGAGCATATCCCCGATATTTTCCTGGAATGTTATCCTTCAGATCCTAGAATCTCTGCACCAGCACCATTAGAAACTTTTAAAAGCGTTTATTCAGGTTTGCGGAATGTTTCTAAGCCCACCACTCATGTTAAAATAAATAAAGATGCTTATGGCAATATTGAGGTTGATGGTATGTCTTTCAGCCGTGAGTTAGTTTATACTTGTTACAAGGATATTTTAGACAAATATCACACCAATTTAAAGGGTTTATCAAAATACATTAGTAACATTCCATCTGTTAAGAGTTGTTACACTATTTCTATGGAAAATTATAAGGAAAGCGTTAGTCACCCATTTTACAACTGTTTTTCTAATTCAATATCATATATCAATGCTTTAGTTTATTTTAATGTTGATAGTGATGCTGCTAAAAAAAGTGCATTTAATTTTATAAACAGAATTACTGGATGTGTTGTCGCATTGCTGTATATTTCGTCAGGAGGTAACTTAAGAATGAAAGAATTTCTACGTCTGACGATGGCAAATGAAGATACAAAAATTGCTGTTAGAGATGGCCATATGATATTTAAAACCATTATTAATAAGAATCGTTTTGGCAAAGAAAGAATTATATTTGCCAACCAACAAGTAACTAAAATATTAGTTCATTATTTTTTAATATTTTATCCAATTAAATTGAAGTTATTTAGATCGTATTCAGTCAACGCATCAGCTGTGCATCCAAATTCAACAAATCCACATTTAAGATTTGCACATATGAGTCAACAAGTCGAAGAGGAAGAAGAACCCGAAGAAGAACTGGTTGCCGATTTAAGAGATTGTGAGGAAGGTATTTGTGATTATGCTCCAACAAACTCGGATACGTTCTTGAAGCGGTATTTATTCTCAGCTATTGAATTTAGAAGGGATGGACACACAATCAATAAATTATGTAGTAGTCGAGTTTCAAAGCTATTTAAATCAGCTGCTAACGATGAACGATACAATTGTTCTCTATGGAGACATGCAATGGCTGCCTATGCACTAGATGTGGAAAATGTTAATTTGGCAAAATATTTGGAAGATTTAGAGTTTGTTCAAAACAATAATTTTGGCCACCATGGTATTACAGAACAGCAAAATTATGCCGTTGGCACTGTTAAGTATCCATTCGAAAAAGATAATTCGTATAAAATTACATACATCATGATGAAAAAATTCAATTCATTTTTGGGTTTAGAAGAAGAGGTTATGCCAATTCAAAATGAAATCAACGAGTGGTCCAAACTAGCAATCCCAGCAAATGAAATTGTGAAAGTAGGACGTAGTCTGTTTTCACAGTTTGAACTGACAACTGAACAAGTTGGATTATTGATGGGTGTTGCTGCAGCTGAACACAATTATTTTTTACAGGCTCCAACTGGTTTTGGTAAGACTATCCTGTTTGCATCGTTGCTGAAATATGTTTGTGTTAAATATCCAGAATTGATTAATGTTGTTTTAGTTCCATACACAGCACTACGTACTAATATGTGTTCCAGATTGACCGATTTAGGTTTCAGTGTTGGCACCTACAGACAAATAAGGTTACATAACAATATAGAGACACCAAGATATGATATTTACTTGGGTATTTTTGAAGAGTTAAAAACGTCAACTTTAAATAATATAAGGTCCAGTTTAGGCGTATTTGTTATTGATGATGCTCATTGTATTGAGGAAGAAGAATCGTTCAGACCAATTCTAAACAAAATAGATGAATATATTATTCAAAAGTTTCAAAAAGTTTTGGTTTTATCGGCAACATTGCCAGAAAACAGTGCAATATCATTACATAGTAAACTAGGTTTCAAATCTCCATTAAAATACAACAACTTTATTGACAAATTACCACATGATGGGCGTGTTTTTGTAACAAATATTAATTACGAACTTACACATAGTCGACCAAGTGATTGTTTAAATGGTATTTTAAATAGGTTCAGATTAGTTTGCCCAGATAAAAAAGTTGTGATTTTTTTTGATAACATTTCTTTGCTTACTCGAGTTGCCAGAAGCATTAGTGGATCGTTAATGATACACAGTAAAATGAATTCAAATGAAAAATCAAGAATTGTGAATGATTTTGCGAACAATGATGATTGCCCAATTCTATGTGGAACGAAACTCATTTCCAATGGTATTGATGTCAGTTCTATATCGTTGGTTATATTTTATGATTATATGTATCCACCTGAAAGTATTGAATTTATCCAAGGATTGGGAAGAATTAGGGGGAAGGGATGTTGTCTGCTGTTATCCCGGACACAAATGTGTGCAAGTGCAAATATGAGAAGATTTTACGGAATAGAGGGCAGTGGTTGTGTTAATTGTTGCAAAACTATGATAGATGATGAAGAAGTGAAAAAGATGTACGATGCCATAGTTGGAAATGTTGAGGTTGGATTGCAAAATCATGATGCGGCCGAAAATTTTGTTCACCAAGTGTCCTCCAGTAATGCAAATACCGTTCCTCCTGTTTCCACACCAGCATCTCCTATTGATTTGCCATATGATCCAGATTTTGATGATTTTGATAACACAAACTTTGAACCTATCCAGAGAGCCGTTCCACCAACAATAAATACAGATCCAACAAACAATTCTAGTTTAATCAATGTAACGGCGATCAATTTGCCTGTAGGAAGTCATTCAGATTCATCAGAATTAAGAGATTCATTCACCACAACACCATCAAGGCCAATTACAAGCGATTTATCATCAGTGTTTTTGAGGAATCCAAGCCCAAACACCAGTGGTTTAGAATTAGTTTACTCAGCAAGTCCAATATCAAATCCAAACGATTCATCTGCCCATTGTTCAACTGCCGTAAGACCAAATTTAAATAAGTCAAGCCCAAGTTCTCCATTAAGTAATAGAGCATGCAACAATTCAAAAGAATCTTCAATGGTTAACTTGAATGTTGGAATTTCAAATCGTGTATCTTCAACAAATAATATAGTTAATAATAATTTAAATTCTGTTAATTTAGTTGATAACATTTCAAATTCAGTTAATTTAAATAATAATTCAAATTCAGTTAATTTAGATACTAATAAGGCAAATTCCGTTACTCCTTCGAATCCATTTGGTCGAATGCTAGTATTTGACCAATCAAAAGGAAAATCATTTAATAACGTAAACAAGAGAGAACGACAAAGAACAAATCATTTCACCCCAATAAAAATATCTAAAAGAATCTCATCTGATACTAGAAGAAATGAAATAGGAAGGTATTCCCAAACACAAGTTAAAGATTATTTTTTCAAACATTTTGAAGATGATGAAATTGCAAAAGAAGTTGTTGACAAATGTACAAATTATATTTATAAAAACCGAAATATTCTTAAAAGTCGTTTGTTTAAGGATTTTGATATTTGTCAGTACAGTTTCAGAGAAAGAACTGTTGTGATTACATGTTTTAATGAAATTTTATTTTTTGGTTCTGCAATAGAAATACTAAATTTGTTAACAAGAATGCACAAGGAAGAAAATTTGTTATCAGTTTGTGTTGTTTTCATTATTGGTTTAACTGGTGGAAACACAGCTCAAAATTTAACCAGTGATGTTTGTATAGATTTATGCATAGAAAAAATTCCAGTTTTCAAATCATTTTGTCATAAAGCTGAAAGTTATATATTTTCAAACAGAAGTTGTTCATTTAGAAAGAGAGCTAGTTGGAATAAGTATGAAAATTTAGAACTACATGCTACGTTACAAAGGTTTCTGAACTCTATTAATTTAGTTTTACCTGATTCTGCATGTGATGTGTGTTTTGAAAGTAGTGATAATTGTGATTGCCAAAAAAAATATAGGTTATCAATTAGAAAAGAGTTTATTGAATTGTGTAATGATGACAGACTAAGATGGATCCGTTCTGTTTTGGGTGTCAATATAGGATTACCAACAAAGTCATTGATTATGTCGCTGTTGGCGGTTCCATCAAATGAAGGATATTTTATAGATGTCAAATAAATATTTCTCTTGTTTTTATATAATTTAGGTTTTTTGTCTAATTAATTATTAATGTGTTATGAAAAAATAGAAATCAATAATTTTATTTGAGGTGCATTGCTTGATTTTTAGTTTCTTCGAGTTTCTTTACATTTTCTCTTTATGTTTGCCAATAAATGTCACATTTAAATTCCCACGAGGAGAATGAAGCGATCCACCGTTTAGAATGTGAGACCATTTTAAGCCAATACTCGTCATACAAGCCAAAAGGAATATCAATTACTAGTATGAATTATGAAGGTCATACATTATCACAAAATATATTTACAAGCTGTCAAAGTTTGAACGAAGATTTATTGTGGAAGTCATTTGATTCATCCAAAGTTCCACAAATATATCGCAAATTTTGTGATAGAATACATAAGGACCCATTGTTTTTGTTTTCATATTTTGAACTATGTGGATATACATTTCCATGGAAAGAGAGATTTAAAGATGGTGATCATTTATTTGTTCTATGGATGCATTCTCTGTTTGTTTTGAATGTCACTGGGGTTATAGGACGTGAAGAATTGTTAAATTTACCCAATTCTGATTATTCATTCACAATTACATTGGCAGTTGGTCAAGTAAAAAAGTATTGTGAAGTTTCGAACGAGTTATTTACACGATTGGTTAGGAATCATGAAGATGGGTTAGGTGAAAGTTCTGATAATAAATGGAATAGGTTTTACGGTGAAAATTATATAAAGCTTGGTGATGATCCTAAAGAATATCTCCGAGAAAAATATGAAGGTGATTACAGAGATAAATTTTTGTTAAAATTTATGGCATTTGTTTACAAAATTTTAATTCCAGCACCATGCAAGATATGTTACAAGTGTGGGAGAAGATGGAATAGAATGCATTCATGTAGATATAAAACCGCTACAGATTTCTTATTTGTGATTTTTGAATTATGGGTAAACAGAAGATACGATTTGGATGTTCCAACTTTGTTTCAAGAAGCGTTAACATGTCCAATGTTTTCTGTATATTTGTTTTTATGTTTATCCAAAGGTGAGAAGGAAACGGCCGCAATGTATGGTTTATGTTGATTGTATATTTGTATCAAAGTGGATAAATTTAATTTTATTATTTGAAACAGATTTCAACTTAAATTAGACTAATTTAATTCACGTTGCATTGAAATAATGAAGTAACAGGAGGAATGATATTTCAAATGAAGTTTATAAATCAATTAAGTTGACTGAATGAAATTATTGAATAAAAGCATGATGAATGATGTTTATTAATCAAATATTAATGAATTAAATTTTAATACATGAAATTAAAGAAGTCACAGTGGATGAATAAAATTTAAAGTTAATTTAAAAGATTAAACGAATTTGTTTGAACCAACATGCATCAATAAATAAAGTGATGTTTTGGCAACAAAATCAATTGGAGTTACGTTTATATTGAATAAATTATGTTGTATGAATAAAATGGATGATTAAAAAGAATAAACTAATTAAAAAGATTAGGTTGTTTGTTCAATATTGAATTGGATTTTCAAAAGTATATGTTGTTTTTTGAATTGAATAATGGGAAACAAAAGAACTAATTTAGATTATTTTAAAATAGGAAGTCAGTTTAGTTATATCATTCAAATTAAGGATAAAACAGATGTTTAAAATCAGTGGGATGAAATATTTTATAATAAAATTAAATAAAATGTTTACAAACAATTATCAAATTAAAATTAAATGAAAGTGATACGTTCAAATTAAAATGAAAAGGAATTAATAAGTTTAGATTTACATGAAATCAACAAGTTCAAATTTAAATAAAATTGATACATTCTAATTCAAATGGAGTTGTTTAGTTTAAATTTTAATGAAACGAAACTGTTTAGTTCAGATTTAAGTGAAATGAGATCAATAAGTTCAAAGTTAAATGAAATTGATATATTCTAATTCGAATGAAATTGTTTGGTTTAAATTTTAATGAAACAAAGCTGTGTAGTTCAGATTTAAGTGCAATTGATTAGTTCAAATTAAAATTAGATTACTTTGATAAGTCTAGGTTGAAATGAAATTGTTTAGTTTAAGTTTTTATAAAACTGATTAATTCAAATTAAAATCAAGTGAAATTGATTAGTTCAACGTAAAATAAAATAAAACTGGTTAGCTCAAGTTAAAATAAAAAGAAACTGTTTAGTTCAAACTAAAATAAATGAATTGCAACTGATTAATTTAAATTTAAATGAAACTGGTTAATTCAAATTAAAATTAAATGAAACTGGTTAGTCCAAATTTAAATGAAAAAAAAATTAATAAGTGCAGCTTTAAAGTAAATTAAATAGGTTATTTCAAATTTGAAGAATAATTGTTGATGAATTTAGTTGTCTTGATGTTCATCTAGAATTGTATAAAAAATTATAAGAATTATGAATCGTTTTGTTCATTAAAGTTTATGACAATCGATTTCAAAGTTTATTATATTCGTAAATAAAATAATGTATATAACTGGCATATTTTAAAATTGTATTATGTTTATATAGGTATTTATCAAGATAAAATTTATGTACACATTTTTGAGTAAGTAAACCAAAACTCAAAGTATAATAAGAGAAACGGATACTTTGAAATTATTAGACATAAAAGTGTTAAATATTAAATTGTTAAGGTCAATTATATTAAAAAAATAATGGTATGAATTCATTTGGTTTGAAAATAACAATTCATGTTAATTACTAGATTGAAATTTATTTATTGAAGTACATAAATTATTTCAAATAGTGAAATGAAGTTATTAATAATCAAGCTGTTAAATTTTGTTATTAGTGTTTGTAAATAATGTCAGTTAATGTCTATAAATGTTCATTTATTTTAATTGAAGTAGATATAAAGTTATGTATTTATTTGATTATAAGTTGAGTGTTATTTTTTAGTGTTCAAAGATTTAAAGTATCAAAATTAATAACAAAACTGTTCAAATTGATTATCAATAACAGTATGCGATAGTATATTGGTGTAATAAATCTGTGTATTCACAAGTCACAATTGCCATGAGTTCAAATTATGAATTATTTACTCAAAGTTTAAATTGTTGAGTATTTTTAATTCAAAATTTGTAAAAGAAAGGCCAATAATTTATTTGTTATCGCAAAGAGTGAGTAATACTGTGTTGAAGTGATAACCGGATATATATTTACAAGTTTCAACCTAAAAACAATTAGTTGAAGTAGGTTAATTGATATTTGAAAGGTAATTGAAACGTTATTTGTTTTAAGAATTATGATATTATTGTTAGCATTGTAGCATAGTGTTATCAGTGTGTTCAGATGTGCAGTAAAATGTAGGTGTAATAGCAAAGGTTGATTAATAGAAACAAGTTTATGTTTAGCTTGACTGTTGGTTCAAAGAGCTGAATTCTCAACCCAGTCACTCGTTTTGAATTTTCATTTCCCGGTGATATAAATTTTGGTTTTAAATTTTGAATTTCGCATTTCTCGAATTTTCATTTTTCATTTCTCGAATTTTGAATTTTGAATTTCGCATTTCTCGAATTTTCATTTTTCATTTCTCGAATTTTGAATTTCGCATTTCCTGAATTTTCATTTTTCATTTCTCGAATTTTGAATTTCGCATTTCTCAATTTTTCATTTTTCATTTCGCGGCGATAAATATCTTGGTTCGGATTTAAATTTTGAATTTCGCGTTTCTCAAAATTTTTATTTGGATTGCCGCGAAGCTGAACCAAAAAAAATGCGACGCCAAAAAAAAAATATAAATTGAAATACGCGAAAATAATTTTTTAAAAAATCCGGAGATCGGAGTTTGGGGCCGTCAATTGAAGACCAGGGGCACGGCTGTAAAAACGGTTACCCGATAAGAATGATAAAGTCCGAGTAATGCGATAAGAAATTGTGTCAAAATTCCAGTTCCGGGATCGAAACCTCAATTCATGACAAATAATTTGTCGTAACAATTACGTAAAAATAATTTTGTTTTGTGTTTGTTACAGGCTAGATATGTGCTTAATTGGCAATGTAAAGCTGGGTACATAGTGAAGCAACAGTTCTAAATCTATACTATAGTGCCTAGTACACTCAAGGGGAAATTTCTGTGATTTTCGTGGGTGTCGAGGGTTTTTTTCTTAACATGGCCCTGGTATGGGCGCTTTTTCAAATTTGTGTTTCAATCCGTGGGGCCAAGTATTTCGAGCTGCACAGAAATCGCAGCGATAGTCGATTTTGTTGTTTTTTTGTGGGAATTGTGGATTTTTTTGTTGAGGGTCAACCGGATTCCCACTTTTCGTACACTTCTTCTGCGTTTCTTCTAAGTTTCTTCTACGTTTCTTCTAAGTTTCTTCTACGTTTCTTCTACGTTTCTTCACTAAATCCAGATTATAATACATATTATATGGCATTGATTACTATGGTTTATTACAAGTTTGCTTGATTAATATTCCAGCAATGAAGATGTGTTTATTACTGGTTTATTCTTAAGTATATTCAATAGTTATACTACAGTTACCTGGTCGAATTGATGATCAAATACCGGTGTACTTATTATAGATTCATATATGGTTGCAATATTTATCAATTAATTGGAGGTTTGATTGGTTTAATCAACCATTGATGAAGTTTGGTGAAGTTATTTCAGGTTTATTTAACTGATTTGTTGTTTGTTAGATAGTTTGTTTGTTTGACTTATTTGGTTTATTTTAGCTACTGATTCAATAGTGTTTTGTTTGCTTTAATCGTTATCAATCATCGAATCAATTGATTGCTTATTATTCGTTTATTAGCATCCAATAGAGTTAATTCACGTTTAACTATTTAATTAATTTAGTTTATTTTCATTTAATCTACCTAATAGTTTCATTATTTAGCTTACTAAATTATTTGTAACGATTCAATAGTGTTTATTTAATAGTTATATAACTACAACTTTTATTTTATTATTTTAATCATGTTTAATGCTAGTTTAAATACATGATGAACCATTTAGTTTCACCTGAATAAAGAATACTTTATTAATGGGAAGTACTGTATCATTATGTTCTAATTTAATTAGTCCAAGTTGAGTAGTTCCAGTCAGTCCATGACTGATTGTGCTGTTTACAGATATGTGAAGCGTCTTTAGCTTCCCCCAATCTTCTTTTGTAGTGTCAAGCATGCCATTACCCTACTACATCAAAGTAGAGTGTGGCCTGTTGGTCAATACCAAAAATCATTCCATCACCACACCGTTTAACAAGCGGATCACCGATCAGGATGCAATACCACAAAGTATCAAAGACCAATACAACTACTTCTTTTCTTTTCCCAAAGGTACAATTTTCAGGTATCGTTGTTCATCCCTTTCCCATCGTTATAAAACAGTCAGGAAAAAAGTCATTCAGTCAGACCCAAACGACAAGAACGTATTTGAAGAATCACGAGATGGTTCCCCCGTTGAGTGTTACATGCTGTATAATCAAAAATTTGTGTTCTACATCTTTGACGATAGAGACAGCGTTACTAACTGGTGTGATATTCATGGCAGTCTTTTGACTCACGTTAGTACAGATGTCAATCATGTTGACATAGAATCTCCTACGGGTTTGTCTACAGTATATAACATTTCCGGTTTCAGGCAGTTATTCCAGAGTTTTGTTTTTAGAGGCAAAGATTTTATTTTTGATGAAGTTGAGAATGTTTTTACTCTACTGTTAGTTAGATTCAAAGAAAACGAGCAATATTTCAATTTACCGGCGGAAAAGTTTTCCAAAAAAATTCAGAATTCCATGCACAATTATAGTGTTGGTACTTTCAGCAAATACTGTCTCCACTTTAAGCTGTTTTATTTTTACTTGTTAAATTTAGATGCTTTTTTAGTCAATCCCGACCTAAACATTGATGCAGGTCTAGCTGAGCAATCGAGATTAATCAGAAATGGCATTCTTACCTTATCCGGGCTAACAGATGTTGATGTTTTGCATATTAGAATAATAGAAATTCGTTCTTTTGTCATCAAAATCTTAGAAAATAAAGATG
>JAJLVO010000085.1:0-5000 GCA_030564565.1 Pichia sp. NRRL Y-12830
AACGGGTGTGCGCAGGGGGGGGGAAGTGGGGGTGTTTTGGCGGAAACGGCCTAGAAGGGGTGGATGTGGGGGGATGGGGGTGGTAGGGGAGGTATGGTAGTGTGGTGGTGTGGTAGGGATTTGTATAAGACACCAACTCACACACTTTGCAAAAAAAAGCAAAAAATAGGATCGACGCGTCGGGGGTGGCCAGACGGGTCGGAAGAGGGGCTGCAAATAGGATCGACGCGTCGGGCGGGATTAGTGGGATGGCTGGAGGACTACAGACTACAAGCGGCTCGGTTGTGGTCGATAGACCAGGTCAGGAGCGGTGAGACCGGCAGAAATGCCGGATTTTTTAAAAATCCAGCAGGTCACGTGCAGGATGGGTGGGCGTTAGCACAGCGTTGTGACTGCGTTGTGCAGACGTGTGCAGGCGCCAGGCCACGAGTGAAAAATTTTCACCGAAACCGCATTTGCGAAAAGCTTCCAGAAGGTTCTAGAAGATTCGGCACAAAGGCGGTGTGCCGGCACCGGCCCGGTAGCGGCGCGTAGTCACGTGAAACGCGAGATTTGGGGGCTGAGCCGCCGCCGCGGTGCCCCTCTGCGCACAGTGGAATGAAAAGTAACAAAAAAATAAATGAATACATAGAAATAATGGATAAGCACTCGGCAACTGTTTGCCAGTGCTGTAGGCCCGCATGTGGGACAACATGTATACCAGTAGATAGCCCGGTGCAAGTAGCGGCTGCCACGGGCCGTTGGGCCCAAAGAAAGGGCGTGGGCGTGGCGTGTGTACGGACTCGGTTGGGCACGGTGTGCAAAAAAAAACGCAACAAAAAGGGTGTTGCGGCGCTTACGTAAGGCGACGCGTCGGTGGGCGGGCCGGAGCGCGGGGCTCGGCGCGGAGTTCGGCGCGGGTTCGGTGGCGCGGCGCGATAAGCCGATAAGCGTGGCGGCTCAACGGGCGAACTTGCGGAGTTGGTGGCGCGCGCCAGGGGCGTGCTCCGAGAAAACTAAGCGCGGATTTGGAATCAGCGCGGCGCATAGCCCCCGACGCGACGGCAAAAAAAAAGATTGCAGCACCTGAGTTTCGCGTATGGTCTCCCACTACACTACTCGGTCAGGCTCTTAGCAGCTTAACTACAGTTGATCGGACGGGAAACGGTGCTTTCTGCTAGATATGGCCGCAACCGAAAGTTAGGGATTTTGGGGGGCCATCCGGGTTCGAAACGGGGCCGTCCACCGGCAGACCCGCTACGGGCTAGTGGGCGGGACCGTTCGAAAGCCCGAATTTTTCTGATTCAGACAGGCCTGGAAAGTGGGAAGAAAGTGGGGTGTGCAACGGTGTAATGGTGGGATGAAAATGTAAAATGGTGATTTTGACCAGATTCGAACCTTGATTTTTTTTATATTCAAAAATTTACACATTTAAAAATATGTTTTGATTTCAAACGTCTGTTTGGAGTGCATGCGGGTACTTGTTGGAGAGCCCTATGTGTAGCGAGATGTTTTGTCGTGGTTAGAGGATCGTAGGTGTGGTGTGGCGTGAGATATGCATGCAAACGTCACACGACACCGGCCAATGTTGTGAATATAGGCAACTTTGAAGGCCCATAACTTGGGCAGCAAAATTATTGGGCATATGCCGCCTGGACCATTTGAATCAGTGCGTTTGGATCTGTGCGGATGCATTTGCCAAAGAAATTCCAAGGTGTAACATATTTTTCAGTTTACCACTTTGAACAGCCGTAACTCGACCAATGAAGTTTTTGAGAACATGCCACTAGGAGCATTCGAATCAGCGTATTCAAATCTGCGGGGACACAGTTTACAAAGGAATTTCAAAAGGGAACAAATGTTTGCCAAATTAGGAGGTTGGCAGTGACAGAACTGCAAAAGTAACAATAAGTTGGGCCACAGAGCAAGTGTAGCAGTTCTTTTTGATGAATTAGAATCACCAAATGGCAATTTAGGGTACCCCAATTAGTATGAAACATGTTGTTCAAAATTGGAACATGTTGTGGACAAAGGTGGTAATAAGTGGTGGTGAATTGCAACTTTGAACACGCATAACTCGAGCAATACATTTATTGAGAGTAAACCAGCTGCACCATTCGAATCTGCGTATTTGAATCTGTTGGCACGCATTTTATAAAGGAATTTCAAGGGAACAAAAGGGAACAAAAGTTCACCAAATTTGGAAGTGGCAATATACGAATTATACAAAAGTGTGCACAAGTAGGGCCACAGAGCACTTCTAGCAGTTATTATTATTGCATTAGAATCACACAATGTTATTATGTTGTACCCCAATCAGTATGCAACATGTTGTTCACAATTGAAACATGTTGCTATCACAAAATAGTCCCAATTGCCACTTTGGACGTTTATACCTCGCGCTGCAGATACGGTAAATTCCCCAGACCCAGTGCATTGGAATCAGAAAATGTGGTTGCAGGGGCCACCCGTTTACGTGGGCAAAACACCGAGTTTGAAAAATTGCTGTCCAAAACATGGGTAGGAGCCTTGGGAAGAGCCATGGCCAGACAGGTCCAGGTTTGCAGGCGCGTATCTCGACGAGCAGGCGCGGGATGGCAAAGCGGGCGGGTGGGCTGGAATGGGCGCGCGGGGGGCTCGGCGCTGGCAAAATTGGGCGCGGTGGGTGGCGGCTCAGCTCGCAAGTCACGTGACCGGGGTGGCGCAATGGCCGGGTAAGTTATTACGCAATGTGCTTACGTAATGGCCGGGTAAGGTATTACGCAATTGCACGTGACATGGATTACGTAATGAGATGTGACCCGGATTGCGTAATAACACGTGACGATTACGTAATCCGCTTACGTAACGGCGGTTCGTGGGCGGCTCAGCGGATTTCGTGGGAACTTTTTTTTGCCCAGTGGATTTTCGTGGGAAGTATTTTTTTGCCCAGTGGATTTTCGTGGGGAGTATTTTTTTGCCCAGTGGATTTTCGTGGGGAGTATTTTTCTGGGTGGAATTTTATGGGCAATCCAGCTGTTCCCAGCAAACCTGGTGGGCAATATATGTTTGCGGCAGGCGGGCGTGGGCGGCGAGGTGCATATCGGGCCGCAGTGAGCACGGCCGGGCCGGCTATTTGGTGGGGGAAAAAACCCCGTTCCCAGGGGGGGATTTTTTCTGAGCGGGGGTTTTCGAAACGCGGAAAATGGACCGCAGCAGCGTTGGATGGGCAACCGAGACGGGCGAATATGGGATTTCCAAAAGATGGGCGCGGTAGGTGGCGCGGCGCGCGAGCTGTGGGCGGAAACGTGAGGAACGGCCAGGGATGTGTGGTGGTGGCTACACCACATAATGTGGGGGATGTGAGGGTGGTATGTGCGAGACACGGGGTGTTAGGACGGGCAGTAACTGTGGCCGGTGCTGGTTATCCGCGGTGGGCGAGCTACCGAGCAGGCAACGCAAACGGGTATTTTGGGGCAGGCATATCTCGGCGGGCAGAGACGGTACGCAAGCAAGTGGACCACCGGCGTGCTCAGACGGACGGGCCCAATCACATATGTGTTGGGCAGGCCAAACAGGCGCGAACGCCAAATGGGCGATTTTGGATTGAACGAAAAAAGGGGAATTTTTGTCGCGTGCACGACCAAAGTGGCGCGCGGCTGACGATGAATTTGAGCAGAACACAACGTTTGTGCAAACTAGTAGGCGCGGCCCGCTGCGCGTCGACATATGGCCAGATTTTGTACCTATATGGGAGCAGGGTGAGAAAACGGGCATACAGCGGGTTGTTGGCGTTGATTCGCTTTGAAGGCATGGGGTTGCGGGCAGCCATGTCTGGGACGTCACGGCTTTGGGGCACGGGATTGCGGGCAGTGTTGTGGGACTTGTGTTTGCAAAGACACGGGCTGCGGGCGTGTTGTTTGTGACATCAGCTTGGGCCACGGGACGAGGGCGTTTTGTCTGGGACTCTGTGTTCAGGACTACAAGGCTTTGGCTGGGCCAGTGCGGGACTTGTGTGGGAGTGCGTGTTGTCGGGCTTGCCTGGCGGTGTGTGCTTGCAGGCGGGGACTGGGCTGGGTTGGCTGGAGTGTTGTGGTTGTGGGCGTGGACAGCAGATGGGGTGTTTGAGTGCCGTGGACTGGGAGGGTGGAGCGGGCGGCGTGGCTGCGGACTGTGTTGGCGGAAGTGCGGGGACCGTGGCGGTGGCTGTGGTTGTGTGTTCTGAGGTTGTGGGGGAGCAGACATGGGTGTTTGTGGTTCTGTGGCGGAGAGGTGGAGCCGAGAGCGTGCTGCTGTTTTCTGCGCCTGCTCGTAGCAGTGCTTGCACTGATAGGCCCAGATCCCACGGAGAGTGTGCAGGGCCGTCTTCGGACGGGGCTGGACATGGCCGGGGACAAGAGACGCAAGTCTTGCACAGGGGCATGTTGGTTTTGCGACCGGCGTGCGCACTGGCGGGGTTGGTGGGCTGCTAGCTGATAGCCAGCGGACCAGTCAGCCATGGGGGAACGGGGGCCACCTGTAGCCGACACAGTCGTGACGGGCGGCCGCCACTCTCCTCTGACGCGGGCGAAGCCAGGGATTTCCTGGGGGCAGGCCGCGGAAGAAAGTCAAGAAGTGCTATATGTAGGCTTTTGCCACTTGACGAAACTCACACGAGCGTAGTTATCTGGTTGATCCTGCCAGTAGTCATATGCTTGTCTCAAAGATTAAGCCATGCATGTCTAAGTATAAGCATTATACGGTGAAACTGCGAATGGCTCATTAAATCAGTTATCGTTTATTTGATAGTTCCGTTCTACATGGATAACCGTGGAAAATCTAGAGCTAATACATGCGTAAAGCCCCGACTTTTGGAGGGGTGTATTTATTAGATAAAAAATCAATGCCCTCGGGCCTTTTGATGATTCATAATAACTTTTCGAAGCTCATGGCCTTGTGCCGGAGCTGGTTCATTCAAATTTCTGCCCTATCAACTTTCGATGGTAGGATAGAGGCCTACCATGGTTTTCACGGGTAACGGGGAATAAGGGTTCGATTCCGGA